>JABXWE010030901.1:0-13540 GCA_014611495.1 Limonius californicus
TTATGGGTACTATTTATTTTTTTTGAGGAAATGGACCCGAAAACGTCATCAAACGGGAATAAAGATAGGAGAGGACTACGTCCATACATTATCGTTCACAGATGACCAGCTAATTCTTGCGGAAAATGAAGGGAATATATATGATAAGAAAATTAATAGAGCAGTACAGCCAATGGGGATTAGAATTAAACATGGAAAACACCCAATACATGGTCTCTGGCAGACAGGCAATCAACCTAGATACAGAACACGGTACCAATGCACTGACGAATATAATTACCTAGATGGGCTCCATTACATCAAATGGCAAAGATGAGAGAGATCTATTGAATAAAATAGAGTAAGGAAAGAAAATAGCAAGGACACTACTTCCGATTCTGTGGAATAAAGGCGTTACCAAGAAAACAATGCAAATTGTATATAAGAAAATCTTTGACAGTTGCATGACGTATGTTTCGGTGGTGTGGATCACAAATAAATCATTAGACCGCAGGTTATATATAACCGAAACGGAATAATGGATGAGATGTTGTTGTTTGACCAGACTGGAACATATCATAAACGACGATATTTGAAGAAGAATGGACATAGAGGATAAAATATCAGAATGTATAGGAGAAAAGCAGCTACTGTGGTATGGACACCAAAAAAGGATGGAAGAAGAGCAACTACCGCAAAAGATATGAGTATAATGGGTGCCAAGAGAGAGAGAAGAAAAAGAGCAAGACCGCAGAAAAGATGGATGACTGCTATGAATGAAAAAATGCAAGAACGAGAATTAACAGAAGATGATTGAAATAATCGTAAGGGGATGTGATAAACGTAAAATCCTAGCTTATATATCATATATTTATTTTTCATTTTGGATGGTACCATACATTTATGGAGCAAAGAATTCAGGGACAATAACGAACTTATAGCAGCTTCTGGGAATCATTTTGAAGAGAACCCAAATTAATATCTTCACACCTGATTGGGTTGTTATTGAATCGCTGCAATACCGGCATTTAAAAGCAAGAGGTCTAGTTATATTTCAAAATCAATTTTTCTTGCTAATCTAATCTTTCGCTTCTTGCTAAGTTTCGAGTATATAAAAGCGGCTCCTTGTTTTAATTCCAGTGAATGTAAAACGTCTGCAGGTAGGACAGAAACAAGAATTTTACAGTATTACAGAAATATCATTTTTTTTAAATTGAAACATTAATTATCGGTCTACCTCTGACAAAATGACATCTGCATTTTTTTAATACAATACTTTCAGTTTCAACAATCAGATGTACCGGCGCCGGTAGCTCGGATAGGTTGGCCGTATGCCTTTCACGCAACTGTCCTGGGTTCGAATCCGGACGCCGAGGTTAGTGGTTTTTTCTGAGCGATAAAAAAACGCTAAAACGGTCCTTGTACTCGGATAGCAAGTAAAATCGTAGGCCCCGTGTCCAAGTGTTGTTGGTCACGTCAAAAGAACCCTCAAACAGGCTAAATTTCCAGGTGTGGTAGGATCGCTCCCTGGCGTCGGTGGTTAGCCATAGTAGCAGAAATAGGCCGACGTTAAATAAAACAAACAAACAAACAATCAGATGTTTATCCTTCATAGCACCGACTGGGGTACATTTGTACCCCAGCCGCCGCGATTTTTTCTTTACAGTTTGCACAATAAATTTTTTTCACACTTACCATTAGAGTAGCTTCATATTATAGTCTTATCTACATGAACAATCAGCCAAATATATCTTACCTCTTTGGCATTGTCAGATATTTTTAATTTATGAGCTTGGGGTACGTTTGTACCCCAGTCGGTGCTTTATGCATGCGTAAATTATTTTAACATTCATAGAGTTAATTCGGGGAATTCCCTTATTTCCTGACATTTTAACATTCATACGGTTAATTCGGGGAATTCCCTTATTACCGCATAGTGGTAGCGATGCGCCACAAACATTACATGCAGTACTAAGTGAAGCCAGTTGGCTTGTTGAATTCAGTGAGTTACAATCGTGCGTGTTAGGTGTTCATATTTCAAAAGCGAAAATGTATACAGTTCGTGATCCAAAACATCTAACTGAAACCGATATGCTGTGGCTTCTAGAACATGATGATCCTGATATTGATGATATTGAGGAAAATTTGGATGATAGTGAAGATGATCATATTTCGGAACTGTAAAGCAGCATTTAATCCTGGTCAGCATCTATGCGTTGATGAACAGCTTGTTCCATTTCGTGGTAGAGCACCTTTCAGAGTTTATATTATGAAGAACAAACAGGATAAGTATGGGTTGAAAATATGGGCACTTGCAGATTGTTCTTCTGTGTACACTGTAAATATGCAACTTTACTTAGGTAAGTACTGCTTTTTTGTGGGTATACTTTGACTTGATTTCACTTGTTTCTTTTTTGTCTGTAGGAAAACGAGGCAATCAAGCTGAAAAAACCAAGGAGGTGGTGCTAGATTTGACTAGGCATTTACCAGGTGGTTATGGAATCACAACTGACAATTTTTTTACCAGTTTAGAGCTATCCAAAAAGCTTTGGGATCAGAATAAAACGCTTTGTGGTACGCTCAGAAAAAATAAACCTTTTATAACACAGGAGCTTTTGCCAGCAAAATATAAGCCTGTACATTCCAGTATATTTGCATTTCAAAAGAATACAACACTTGTGTCCTATGTACCTACAAAGAATAAAGCTGTAATACTACTATCAACTGAACACACGGATAGCAAGGTTAGTGATGAAGGTACAAATTATAAACCACATATAATCCTAAGTTACAACAGTACTAAAGGTGCCGTGGACACCACTGATAAGATGTGTAAGCAATATTCTACGCAAAGAAAATCTAATAGGTGGCTATGGCTATATTTCACCATATGCTAGATATTGCTGGAATCAATGCCTATATACTATGGAAACAAAAAAATCCCAATTTTGAGGACCTTAACTTCCGGGAACATCTGGACGCTGTTCTATGTGTAAGAGAAAGAAAGACAGAAAAACAAGGCAAATTTGTGCAAATTGCAATCAACCAGTCTGTGCGGAACATTCTGTGAAGGAAACAGTGTGTAACAATTGTAAAAATGTTTAATGATTTTTTATAATTAAGATTTTTGTAAGAAAAATTCTTTCTTTGTCGTAAATTAAAAAGCTTTTTCGTTTCTGACCTTTAATTCGTTTTTTTTTCAGTGGGGTACAATTGTACCCCAGTTGGTGCGAAACGTAATTTTTTGAAGTCGGTGTTACGAAGGTTAATGACTTATAGAGGTGATTATAACACAAATCAATTTTTATTATAAAAGTTAGCAAATAATCTAAAAATGAATGTAATTATTATTTATTATTAATAACGTATACCTTCAATACCATATTTTCATTTTTTACCTCAAGGAATTGTTTGAACTAATTACTTTATGAACCCTCAAATGATAAGTATGTTAGGGTTGCTATTAATATCAACTATAACGTTTCAATATACAGACCACAATATATCCTCGGTTGCCTCATGACGCACATTCAGTGTTAACATTTCGTCATGCTATGCACCCCGATGCTACCGATATTGTTTTCATTATATGAGTTATGTCCTGCTGGGTCATGCCACAGCGGTGATGAATATGCTATTGTATTAATATGCAGAAAGTACTTGTAATGAAGAGCAAGCAAGGACCTTTAATTACTGAAAACTGTGTTATGTTTCTAGTTGTTTCATTTTTAATTCGTTTGGGTATTACTTCAAAATCATAAATGTTCTTTCTTACTTTGTTAGTCTATAATTAAATTACACAATTTATTTTTCTGTATATTATTTTAGGATTAATATTTCTCTAGGAACAAGTATTTAGCGAAATATTTTCACAAACTGGTAACGTTAATATCTGTTATTCAACACGAGGTGTTTGTACGATTTGCACTTTATTTTTTCATTCCTGAAAAGTATATAAACGAGATAAAACATTTCCCAGTGACATTACCTATCGGTTACATGCAGAATACCTGACACCAGAATTTACTTTGGACCTTTTAAATCAAATGTTTATTCGTACATATCTGCGTCGACCCACCTTCATGATTAATTGTTGTACATACGAAACGGGTAGGCTTGCGGTTTCGTCCGACATACAATTTTAGATGATTATTTAAAATTCATAAATTAATAACAAGATAAAACAAAGTCATTAAGATTTACTTATTTTAACATGTATTATATTATGATTTGTATACAAGGTGTTTAAAAATATCAAAGAAACCTTCATCAAGATATGTCCAGAAACCAACTATTTCGGAGAAATTTTGTATATTAATCGATACACTGCAATAGTAGATTTTTTAATTACCAGGAACAACAAAACCTAAGTTATTATTATTTGTTTGCCATACACAATTGTATCCCTTACCATATCCAGACTGTACCGACCTTACTACTTCTAATTCTGCTTCAAAAATTGTATTTTGTAGATTCATCCTGAGAAAAGTTGCAGAAAATTCAATCTAGCTGCCAATATTTTAGTTACCGTCGAAGCTACTTGTACGAATAACGGTATCATTAATTTAAATAATAACCATGTTTGGTCAGACGAAAATCGACATCAACACCGGTTTTCATTTTGAATATTTTGGAAGAGTAAGTATATATACTAAATCGTTTGACTGGTGAACTGTGTCTTCACAATACTTTACACTCAGTATTGGAAGACGCGCCACTGAATGAAAGAGTTCATCTGTGGTTCATGCACGATGGGGCTCCTCCACATGTTTCAATTAATATCGTATTTTGGATGCCATCTATGGAACCTCGACACTATCGAAAAAGTCTCCAATAAAATTTTTCTGTTCAAATTTTTTAATATTCTAGTGTGTGCGATCATAGTTTATAGAGCATAGTTTTTCTAACATTTCACAACCCACACTAACACAAACATTTGTTATCGCGACACGCATACGTATATACACGGTTTTCCCTGATTCGAGGCCCACAATTCAAGGGCGCGATATTGAAATCATTTAGAGTCAAAATTATATAATACACACAGGTTCGAATATTCTTCCTACCAGAAATGCATTGAAAGTTAAAGTGCTGAAATTAATAACTATTAAATTCTATTAGAACATGGATTGACGACTTCATTACAAACATTAGTAGCATTTGTTTTTTCAGCTACCAACAGTCTGATATTGTTTACACTTTCTTTCCTATAAAAGTTAGTTAAATATCTTTTTCAAACGAAGTACATGCCAATATTTATGACATTTATAGTTATTGTAGAGGAAAATCGCTGAACATAGTCCAGGTAACGTTGGTTAAGCGCAGGCCTTCGTCTATTGTGCGAAGATTATCTAGTTATGCAGGTATTACACACATGAAGTTGTGTAGGACCATTTTGACTTATACTCATACCAGCTCCAACCAGTGCAGCCTTTATTACAACCGGATTTAGATTTTCGGATGTAGTTCTGTTGTTGAATCAATCAACATCAGCATCTGCTGACAACATTTTATTCGCTGATGAGACTACCTTCAGTAGAGATGGTGTCCATAACATGCGAAATTCACATTGCAGGTATATCGAAAACACCCACCAAACGATCAAAAAAGAAATTTCAGCATTGCTTTTCGGTATACGTTTTGTGTGGAATTATTAACGATGAGCTGGTAAAATAACTCTTATCTTAGGGTTTATAATTAAATTTTGGTAATTACTGTATAACTTTTAAATTCTTGCGATGGTTAACTTAGTAAGACGAAGGATACGAGGTAGTAAACATAAAATCCATATCCATAAATCATGGATGCAACAAAGAAATTAATTAAATGTTATCGAATTATATAAGTTTTTTCTCATAAAACGTTAAGCAACTTTAACAAAAAAATGACATAGTTACATGAAATAAATATTAAGGTCTAATTTAACAAAGCACTTTCAAACGGTCTCACCTTTTCATATAGAAGCACTTGCTTATTTTCTTCTGGTGTTAGTAAAATTTACTAGATGAAATTAGGATGGCACTCCTGCGCCCGGTTGATCTTGAACTTCAAAACGAAAGTCCATCACTTGTGGCTTTTTTCTAAGTTCCTCGCAGAAAAACTTTGGACTGAGTATCTTCGTATTCGTAAAATCGTTTCACAACGTAATTAACCCAAATATTATTTACTGTTTATTACTTTGGATGGTCAAATATACCAATAAACTTATAAATACGTTGCACCTTTATATTTTCTATTTAAATTGCTAACCTCAAATTTGTTTCACTTTTCAAATGGTTGTTGATTCGGTGTTACTTATTTGTTTTAATTTATTTTAAATTAAATTCGATTGCAATTTCAGTTGCAGTTCCAGAATATGATGCGAATATTTTCCAAATAATTTACAGGTATTAAACTTTTGTCCAACTTATAGATGATTTCTAACCTTGAAATTTGTTGACGTTTTAATCGTCAAACGCAGATACAAACAAAACATGTTTAAAAAAACAACTGAATTCTACTGACGGTGATTTGATACTCCGCCCCACATTCTTGATTTTCGGCTAATTTGCCGAATTCCATTTTTCACACAGATAAGTAACCATACAACGTCACTTCGAGATTTTCGTGGCAAGTCCCGTTGTTTTGTTTTTTCTTTAACAAGTAATCTTGGCAACATCATAATACAAATAAGCATAAATAAATAAACACAAATTAACCAAATCCTAAATATTTAAATAACTTTTTTAAAATATCATTTACATCAAAACTGAAATTACAGCCATATTCCTTATTTAAAAAAAAAATGTTTTGACATCTCACACGGCCGATCCATTTTTTTAACAAAATTCATATTCGTTTTTAACATAAACCACCTTAAATTAATAACATTGCAATTAATGATGATCAAATACCTATACCCAAATATTACTCAAAAAAAATATACAATTGGTTATTTTCCTCCAAAATTACATATTAGTTGATAGTTGTCAAACATAATACACGAATTTCATATTTTATTGTTTTCCAGGTGAAAAACTCACAGTCAAGTTTGATAAATACCTCTAATACCTTCATACCATTATTACGACTACGAACAAGCAAAACGAAACAGACACCTAATCAACCCAAAAAAATCAAGGTTGGATGACAACACTAATTGAACATGACCTTTATTTGGTTTTGGCAACTTATTTTACAGATTTAAAGCATAAAATAGCTTTAAGTTATCTAAATAAGTTAATTTTCTATTAGATTATCTAAATCATTTTATATCTGTACCGACTTTATAAACTGATCAATTTCCAATAGCATTAACTAGTAAAATCTACTAGATAACTAGTAAGACTCCAGCTAGCCTATCTTTTAAATGTTAAATAGCGCCCAGATGGGCCTTCGTGACACACAACTATTTGATTTTAAAATGCATAAAAGTCAGTAGATTTGATTCTTTAGGAAATTGCCTGACTATTGTTTTAGTTGGAAATGTATAAATATATGTAAAATAAAATAGATTCCTTAGAGTTAGAGGTTAGATTAAATTTCTTCCATTTATATATTAGTATTGTAACATATGCTTGACATCTAGACCACTCTATTGTAGCTATTACGGTAATTCTCCAAACTTTACTACTAAATAAATTTTAGAACATTATTTACATTTTAACTGAAAGACTAGAATATTTTATTCTCAGTATTGACAGTCAGGAATTGTTGTGAGATGCGTTGTGACAGTTTTTATTTCTATTCTGCTCACTTTAAACTATTTACAAATACTCTGTATGCTAACCAAATGGCACTGCGCCTTTCGTGGCACATAAAATTATTTAATCACAAAATATACAACTACAGATTACATTTTACCGGAAATTGCGTAAAAATTGATGTCCTCTCGAAATGAAATAGCTGCTTGAAGGTGAGAGTAATGATGATAGATTTATTCAAGGTACACTTTAATTTTTTCCAAATCTAGACCACACCGCTGTAGTTATTACAGTAATTCTCCAAACAATACATCTCAGCTGAAAGACTATTAATTATTATTATTAACTACGGTGCTGCAAGTCAACATTTGATGTAAGGTGTGTTGTAATAGTTTCCATTTGAATTTCTCGTATTTTATTTAAAACAATGCTGTCCTCAGCTCATTACATTAATTTCATAACACTTTTAGGGGATGTGTTATTGAACGTGTGACTCAATTTTTGGATACTGTCTGTATTTGCTTAAATATTATGTGGTCTCTATTCATTACGTCTTATGACAATTGTGATAGTTGATACAATATTAGAAATAATTTCATACTGCAACCTTCTAGCAAATTATGAAAATAGCAATAAAGATTATTTTCGAGTATATTACATTGTTTTAATGTGGCACTATCATGCTCTACATATAGAAAGAAACAACATTGTTTTGGAGGGCTCATATTACCATAAAACCATAAAGAAAAGCATTTAAGTTCTCTCTTGTAATGTAAAATAAATTGCCACTATATTATTCGTAGCCCGAGAACGGACAAAAACGGTGCAAAGAATGAACATTTGTTAATTAACAGTTCATTAACATTCTCCAACCACACACAAAAACTACTAATAGATATTAACATCTTTTGCATTTATCCCCGAGACTCTATGATAGTTAACAATTTCTAAATGTTGAATCATTATTAGTGTATGAGAAAAAGCAAACCTAAAACATTATACGGGTAAACTTGTTTGAAATTTCAATTGCTGAAGGTATCCTAAAAACCATCAAAAAGATACTGTGAAGAAAATCCAGCTGGATACTCTTACAATTGGTAATTTTCATACTAGTTTGTACTACATGTATACCATTTATTCTTTATGTTAAAGCGGTGGTTAATTTAATTTTCCATTTTGAAACTTCTTTACATTTCATGTCATATCACTCAATAAACGGCCCTTCCCACAGAAAAATATTCAGTTTGCACAAGGTGTCCCTACGACACTCAATAATATACAATTTCCGTAAGAAAACGAAGGAGTCCGAAGGAATATCCTTTACTTGGCTTCTAGTTTCTTAGAACTCCAATAGAGCGAGTGCTTTACCGGATAAACTCCGGTTCCCGGACCGGGTTTGTGTCACCTATAACTCCGTTTTACAGTGATTTTCCTTTTACAAAACAACTTTTAGTTTTCCTCCTTCCGTTTTTATCTTTATAAACTACCCAAGCTGGCTTATAAGTTACCACAGCAATATTTAAATGTTTAATACCTTACACATACAAAGCGAATTTTCGCTGTTAATACTGATTATTAAAAGCAAAATGTTTCAAATAAAGTCATTTTAAGAACCATTTATTCAAATATTGACATAATAAATAAGATCGTCACGCAAGCACAACAAATTAAAAATTCTAGAGTATTGTTTTCTCTCTGTTTTGGTTTATAATTACATATTGAATACCATGATTTTTCTTTCGAGAAAACACTACCGAACGATTTAGTTTCAAACGAATGAATTATGTTATGAAAAACTAATTCGCATTACATATGAAAGAACAAAACTCGGTTATAATGAAACCTCCAAAACAGTTAATATTTGCTCGTTAGATCGGTTAAACAAAATTAAAATTATTTACGGTTACAAAACATAAAGTAAGTAAGTAAAACAATGTTTATAAACATTAATTAGCGATTATCTACTAAAAGAATCGCAAACAAATACATAGATGCACACACATGTACAGGGTTGCCCAACTAAAACGTCCGCCCTGAATAATTTTGTAAAGGGTCAAATTTGAAGAAATCAGCGAGACAAGTGCATGATAGTTTGAAAAGGCATATCTTTTACCATCTGCCCTACTTTATCCCTCTGGCTCCGACCACCATCAACCCCAAAATTTTAAATGATAGGAGTGGAGGGTGATACTTCATTTGAAAGGATGCTCTGCTCTTTATTTTGTGCAATTCTATCGAATTGTTTCTAAGAAATGACAGTTTGAAGTTTCTGATGGGCATATGGGAAATGATAAAAAATCCAAACAAGTATGCACGATATTAAGTAACACAGCAAGAGTACAAAATAATACATATCTGTTTTTAAACACCTTGGCTACCTATCACATTTGTGACGGTGCCAACGTTATACATTGAGATGAACTATACCACTTGTTATTTAAAATTTTTGGGGTTGGTGTAGGTGAGGTCTACGATATAAAGTAACGTAGATGACTTACATGGTAAAAGATGTCTCCCTTCAAACTATTAATGACCTATCTCGCCGATTATTTCAAACGTGATCATTTACAAAGTTATGAGAAGTGGACTGTTTTTGTTGAGACACCTTGTACGAGGGGGTATTGATAAGTCCTTAGCCTACCATATAAAACGCCAAAATATTTCAAAACAAAATTTTATTTATTCAATATAATCTCCTTTAAGACATACATTTAGCAGAACGTTCATAATTCTAATTCTAAACAATTTAAGATAAATCTTTGTCTTGGTCTGCAAACCACTCCTCAACGGCACATATTGCTTCGTCATTTGTCGAAAATCTTTTACCTTTCAAATGTTTTTTGAGCATTGGGTCCAAATAATAGTTTGATGGTGCTAAATCCGGAGAACAGGGTGGCTGGTAAACCAATTTCATTAATTTTTTGCAGTGCAATCAACGACTTGTGAACAGGAGAGTTGTCTTGCAAAAAGAGCGCACCTCTGGCAAGTTTTCCGCGTCTTTTTTCCACAATTGTGTTACGTAATTTAGTTAGCAACTCCGTATAATATGCTCCCGTGACGGTACTACCCCGTTCCAAATAATCTATCAGAATTATCCCACCTTTGTCCCAGATAACTGAAGCAAGAATCTTGCCCGCCGATTTTTGAACACGGAATTTTTTGGGTCATGGAGAACCATCATGCTTCCACTGTTTGGATTTCTCTTTAGTCTCTGAGTCATAGTGGTGGATCCACGTTTCGTCTATAGTAACAACCGATCCAAAAAGTTTGAGGAATCTTCTGCAAAACGGCGGCAGATTTCGTTCGACGTTGTCAATCGAACGCGCTTCTGATCAACGTTGAAGCATCTTGAAATCCCTTTGGACGAAAGCTTTCTCATACGCAAGTCGTGATTATTGATGTGACATACACGTTCATAGGAAATGTGCAATGCTTCTGCAATATTCTTAATGAGGTCATGAGGTCATGAGGTCGAACCATACACTTTGCGCTTGTTAGTTGATACGGATTAAAATTTAGGTTTATGAACAAGATGGGGTTTAGTTTGAACGCTTACTTTGCGAGAATGATTTCAGGTTATGTCTGAATTTACAGTTAATTTATAGTAGCTTTTCGTAATAAGTAAAACCTTAGTTACTACACGCAATCATGCTTTAAATATTTAATATAAATCATGGTAAACTTGATTAATTTTGTATTAAAACAAGCGCCAGTTTGGAACAGTGGTTACAGCGCTGGCCTTCGGTGAGGAAGGTCGGAAGTTATCCAACTCGACGTCAGCCGAGCGACCTACCCAGTCACTTGGGGGTACCTTGGGTACCTGAGTTCGAACAAACAAGAGGTCATAATGCAATTGTCAAAAGCATGATGCCCACCACACGATCATATGTCATGAATTTGGCACACATCTACAGGGTGTGCGAGCAAGGATACGGAACGTCTACCTTCCACCTTGCACGCCAAACTCTTGGAGTGTAGTCTCACCATTTATATTATTGTTAAATAAAGAACAATTAATATTTGACGAAACAAACGCAGATATGTATTTTTAAAATAAGGTTCTAACTCAAAAACATCTTAATAAAATACATATAAATACAAATATACGACATTATTTAGATAAGATCTTTTCCATCCCATGCCTTTTAATCCACTAGTAGACAAAACTTAGTGGATTTAAACAAATTTATTTCGTTTAAACAGTTCGATATTATAAATCTAGTAATGCAGATTATATTTTCAAAAGTACCTCTGCGTTATAATATGTGCAGTAAACCTAGCTTCTGTTTTATTAAGTTTAAGTTTATCGTTATAATAGCTAGTAAAATTGTAATGGTAAGCTATTTTCCTATTATGCGACGAAGAACGCGGAGCGTTATATAATACGCGGCACCGCCGCAAGCTCTCGAGCTGGCTAGCATATCCACATTTTGCGGCACATTGCTCATTTTCTATCAGTTATAACATTACCTAGGTCCTAGATGATGCATTGTTCTGTTGTATCTCAGCTATTTTCAATAGTATGTCTGCATTGCTCGTTTCATGATAGCGCTAAACGATTTTATTGTTTTCGTTTGATACATCAGCTAGAGGCGAACCTTCCCACAGAAACTTAATGAAACTGTATTGCGAATTCGCAACTGTCCCTTATACACATAATTTATCATTTAATCAATGTTCTTACGGAAATGGACTTAAATACAATTCGGTGCAATTACATTTTATACTAAAATGCTCTATTGTATTATGTAATGCTTGTTTTCTTTTAAAGATCGGTATATTATTTATAGTCTGTGTTAAGTGTTTTAAATAAATAACTCAAAATATTAGACACATAAAACAATGCTTTTATACATATAACAGGAAAGTATAGGAAATATGTGAAACAATACTTGCTTGTAAATTTTAGATTTATTGGCGTTACATATGCTTGTTTTTGCAGGAAAAATATAAATAAGTTGTATGTCACTACAAAGCAATGTTAACGTACACTTAAAATGTAGATTGGAAAATATACCAATGTAAAAATCAGAAGCTAACATCACTTGCGGAAATCACAGAAGGAATGCGATCTTCCTGCAGAATATTTATACTTGGGTTATACTTTTATGTAGTATTGCTTGTATGATCCAGCAGTTTAAATTCAAAAATAAAAAAAATATTTGCGTGTTCCTGCGTCCATAAGCACATCTCAAATATCTAAACCGCATAAAATATCAGACCAACGTCACAGCCGATTTGTGTTAAATAGGCGACCTTTACATTCGGGATTGCCAAAAATAACGATTACAAATCTTTTCATTTTGAATAAATCAAAAAATAATAAGTTGTAAATCAACTTTCATTTTTACTAATTGAAGGCACCAGGAACATGATTATCGTTGAATCAGTGTATAACTAAAACAATACAGAGTTACATACATACATACATACATATTGACGTAATTATTAGTTTTAACGAAAAAGGTTTTTCGGCAAGTTATTGGGTACTTTTGTAGCAGAATGGCTGATACAATTCGGACATATAATCGTTCAGTCAGGTACAGGTCAGTTCTTACCGCATTATACTGGGTGTTAACCCAAATGACAACGCGGTCTAAGCCGAAAGTGAATGTCTTGAGTTGCAGTTTGCGATATGGGAGTACCATTTACAATTAAAGTTGATGATAATCGAAACTAGACTTCCTCCTTCCTATACTGTGAGTATATTATTGTAGAGACTTTTTCCAATATCTCTTCTCGCTTAACACTTCCTACAATATATTTTTATTTATACATTGGTAATAGTATTACTCTCAACGATATTCCTTTTAACAACATAGCAATTAATAACGTGTATCAAGGCAATTATACATATATATATATATATATATATATAT
>JABXWE010030902.1:0-16361 GCA_014611495.1 Limonius californicus
ACACCGACCCGGACCATCAAAAAAACAAAGGAATAATATAAACATACTCGATGACATAAATTACGGAATACGAACCGTACTCACTCAATTGCAAAAAAAGAACATCTGTGGATTAGGTCTACTGGGGATACCATAATTTAGAAAAACGCGCCGTTTACTCTACCTCGTGGTGGTGTGAAAATGAGTTGACTTTGAATTCACAAAATTATCATAATTATGTAAAGAATCGCTCCAAATGATTTCCTAAAATGAGAAAAACGAGTTGAACGATTTTTTGGAAGAATGTTCACGTTTCTGCCGCTGTAACTCGTTAACATCAGACCTACAAAAAAAGTGCTGATACGAAAAATGTAGGGAATTTAGTCTTCTTCAAATTTGTATCAGACATTTTTGTCGTAGGATCAACCGTTGAGGAATTATTTTGAAAAAACCAATTTTTGTACCTTTAATCCAAGATGGCGGACCGCGCCGACCCCCCAAGATCGAAAACTTGGATTTTTCATCGGGGCCCGGAACTAAAAAACATGTCAAAATTATTACTATCCCACCTTTTGTAGGCAAAAAACCCCCATTGACTGGACTATTATGCATAAGATGAAAATCATCGGACGCTTCAAATAAAAACTTGTTTATTTCAGATTTTGTGAATACCATGGATTTTTTAGGTTTGTAGCCTTTGCTCTGTCTTTTTAAATACGCTATTAGATTTGATTAAGTACCAATGTTCACTTTGTTTTTTGCCCTCAGGGTTGTTTTTATCATGGAAAACATTGACCATAATGTTGATGCTTTATAGTTCTTCGCTTTAGTGGAAAAATAAACGAATAGGACATTTTCACTGTATATGTTAATTTTCTTATCATTACACCACTGCATGAAGATATTATGTTTCTCGTAGAGTTCTACCGACTTTTTAGGGGGCACATCTAACCTAGCAGCGTTGGCTTCGTTTATTATTTCAGAAGGGGTGTTGGATATTTCCACATCACTTGCGTCACTGCTGAGCATGTTTATAAACAATAATTATTGGAAAATGCGAGTACCAACACATATTTATTACACTTTACAGCAAGCTTAAAACAGTTTGTTTATTCGGTTTCATTGAGATATTATGACCTGATCTATTTCCTCTCGTGCTTCTATTGCTGTGGAAATGGGTGCTTGCGTAGTATAATTTACCAACGCAGCATATTCTTCTTCACTAGATACTTTCGGACGGCCCAATCCAAAACGACAAGCAAGCAAGCATGTTGCTAACTAACATTTAAATCATACAGCAACATGTCTTAATGACCAATCTTCTTCTGGTTTTGATATTGCTCTTATTGTTTTTGTATCACTGACTTAAATGCCCGAGCATTTTCAAACTTTTGAAATAATTTTATTGTGACATTGACAACTAATTATTACAATAAAACAACGATAACATGAATACGTATTTACAAAGAAAAAAATTGTTTCCATTTTTTTGTCCGTTATTGAATATGAATTGAAACAACTCAAACACATTGTAACTAAATAGATCTCTGTAAACGTGCTTTTCGTACGTAGTTTGGACATGGACATGGTCAGCTCTGCACAGCATATAATTTGTCCAAAGTGTCAATGCTTTCTGGTGTAGAGTTATCGCTCTGCTTTTTTTGTAAAGATGTATTGTGCCCGAAAACTGATGCTAACAGCCAGAAGGAAATGTGAAACACAAAATGCATTGTGGTGTCACAATAAGTATTATTTTAATTATGGAAAATAATTTTTAAAAAACGCAAAATGTTACACGTGTCAGTGGAAGACTACATAAAACTGTTCTTTTTTGTAGACTTGCTTCTAATAAAACTAAGCTTGGGATCCATATGACTCCAACAATGCGCTCCGAAAATTAATATCAACTGTGTTACGGAAATGTGTAAGAGGGCGAAGATAGTCTAGAACAAGTACCTACTGTAAGAAATGCAAATAAATCTCGATGACAACAGACCCTAAACAATTTCTGAAACTGTCTGAATGGTCTGCTGAAATTATTAAGATTGATAAGTTGTGTAGAAAGCAGTGGCGGCTCGTGAGTTAAGAAAGAGGGTGGGCACAAGAAAAAACTTACCTATTTTTTGTACATAAAATCCATTCTCCTATTTTTCATGCTGGAAAAGACGTCTATGACTTTGTCGTCAAAATCCGGGATAGACTGGACAAACTTCTTTTCTATTGATAGGACCGCCAATGCGTTCAGTCGACCTTTTTGCACACAAATAACTTCCAACATTGAAAAAACGTCACTTTCGTCTTTGAATTCAAACGCGCGATTGCGCGAAAACAGCGCTCCAAAGTCCAAATTCAAACGTTGACTGCAAATCGGGAACAATGTCCTCGGTGCCCCATTCGCCTGGTATATCGCGTATAGCGAAGATAACCGATAGGCAACCGAATCTTGCTCTGCATAGGTACAAATCAGAGCGTTCCCCGGAACATAGTTTTGAGCGTGTTAGCCGCGCCTTTGGTGCGGACGGAAAATTTGATACCATCGTTAAAATAATGAAATTAAAATAATGCACTGAATTACATGCGAATTTCTTTCTGTGTTTATCTTGGTGGTTGGGTGGGCACATGCCCTTGTGCCCTTTAGTACAAGCCGCCACTGGTAGAAAGTATCGTTACAAATAAACCAAACAGCAATATTATTGATGTATGCAAGTGTTCCAAGACGGCCAATCGTACTTCTATTGATGTTCCAAATAATCCGATTTTTTTCACTTTGAACTAAATGGAAGAAAAGAAAATGAGCAATACATAATTGGAATACCAAATTTGAAATAACGTCTTTGACTGATTCCGGCTGATGATAGATCCATCCAAAAATTGTCGTAACCTCGCTCATGATAAAAAAAAATGAAAATCAGCAACCTTTAATAGATTTTTGGCAAAACTATGTGGAACTAAAACGGTGCATTGCAAACATATAGATGCTACAATTCCACAAAAAAATCATTGATGAGAATTATTTTGGGTAAACTTTGCAACATTGCATTTTCAGATTATCGGTTTAATAATTAATTTATACAAATTGTGAGTTCTTAAATGTATATAATATGTAATATCAATAATTAGTAATTTAAAAATCAATGAATTATAATAAAAACGAGTTTTGTAATATTATGCGATACGTACTAATGCGGCATCAGTGGTGTAACAATACTATATTACTCTACTGTATGTTATCTCTTTGGCTGCTGAAGTTGTTTCCCGTTTATTTATTTACATAAAAATATTGTTTGTAATTTTGTATCCATATAGCAATGATTAATTTTTTCGAGATAACTTATGCTTTTGTAGTTTTCTGTGCAACGAATTCTGTCAACTGAGGAAAAAAGAACAACAGGAACGGGTACATTGGAAACCCAATCCAAATTTTCGGTATTTGCTCAGTTCGTTTTGAGCGGAAGTATAAAACTATAAAGAACACTACTCGTCTCTGTCAATATAAAGTTACTACCATATTTCGGACACTTTCACGATACCTAAAATATACAGGGTGTATTAAAACGTGCGGATAATAATTACACCACGCAATTATACGTTGAAAAACAAGCAAAAAACTCTAACACCAATTTGGTCTTAGACGAAGAGTCTAAATTATAAGCACTTAAAGGTTTTTTAATTTGGCAACGCTATACAATTTAAAGCTAAGAGACATGCATTTAGTTACCCTTGATCGTATATGTTTGTAAATCTGCAATTAAATCAACTATGTGTTCCATGTATTTCATGGATATCCTCTAAAATTATTGAAATAATCAAACTTAAGATTGAATACGTTTTATTTAAATTTAATTCCTTTTTTGGTTACAATAGCTGTTCAAAATGAGCACCTGCAACTTCTAAACATTTGGTACACCGAGTAATAATGTTCGGTATTAGATTTTGCAGCATGGTACGATTTTTTATTTCTCTAACTGCATTATTTATCCGTTCAATAAGTTGTTCTTCGGTTTCAATTTCTACTTCATAAACAAGAGCTTTTAAAATGCCCCAAAAGAAAAAAATCTAGGACATTTAGGTCGGAACTTCTTGTGGGCCATGATATCGGAGCATTGCGCCCGATCCACCGCTTTGGAAAGTTTTGGTTTAACCAATCCCTAGTTTGAAGTCCACAGTGGGTTGGAGCTCCATCTGAGGCCACATGCCTCTCCCGACAAGTAACGGTACTTCCTCCAATAATCATGGAAAATCGTTATTTAATAAATAGACAAAATTTTCGGCGTTTAATCGACGAGGCAAAATGTGTGGCCCTATTAGTTTATTTCCAATAATTCCAGCTCATACATTGACGCTGAATCTAAACTAGTGATTAGTTTGATGCAAGACATAAGGGTTTTCATCGGCCCAGTTGTGCATATTGCGCATATTAAACATTCCGTTACGGGTAAATGCGGCTTCATCCCTCCATAAAATGTTTTCAATGAAAGCCGGGTTGACTACTTGTTGCCGTAATAACCATCTGCAAAACTCTATCCGTCGTGGATAATCTTTTGGAAGCAACCCATGGACTCGCTGGAAGTGAAACGGATGTAAGAGATTTTCTCTTAACACTCGACGTACAACAGTATGGCTAACATCAAGTCTTCGAGCTACAAAACGAGTGCTTTGTCGAAGTTCGTCTTCAAATACCAGTAAGATGTTCTCTTCTATTTCGGGTTGTAATACACGTCGTGGTCTTTCACCAACTCCCAGCACAGGTTCCATTCTTCCTGTTTCTCTTAAGCGCTGATCTAGTCTTTGAATAACATGAGCATTAGGATGTCTCCTGTGTACATAATGTTCGGCATATAAATTTGAAGCTTGATGAAAATTATCGCCACATTCGCCTATCAAATACAATCTGCCTACTCAGGAAAACTGTACGCCATGATTTTTCTCAAAACCAAAAACACAAAATAGAAGAAACAAACAAGGAACAAAGTAACTTAGAACAATGATAACAGCAAATAACTAATAAATAATGAGTGAAGCAGAAGTTTTACGAAAATATTAGAAAAGTGACTATTCCAAATGTCAAAAATGACAATAATCAATCCATCAGTCATACATCCACCTATCAATTTTTTATTATGTCGTTTTAGCAATCAACCGAGCCTATAATGCATAGTTGCAGTCTTCCAAAACTACAAATCATAAAGATTTTGCATTCTAAAATATTAAATTATACGTAAACTAATTACCGAAATGTTATAATTTATATTTGATTACTTATTTTAATTGTTGAGTGATGTGTTGTTGATACTATTTAAATCGATTTCTCAACCAAAGTCGAAAAAAACTTCAAAGTTTGGGCATTAATAACTCCTTAACCAAAGAGTTAATACTAAAATGGTATTAGAGTTTTTTTGCTTGTTTTTCAACATAGAATAGCGGGGTGTAAATATTATCCGCACGTTTTAATACACCCTGTATATCATTTTTGATGTAGGATCAGTAAAATATTTATTATTAAGGTAAAAAGACATAGTTTACTGACGGTGCGAATTTATTATAGGAAACAAAAACTTTGAAAAGGATTCACAGGGGCAATTCTGAAAAGCAATATAATTATCTAAAATTTAAACTTTATTTTAAAACAACTCCAGTGGAAGTATGAAACGCCTTTTGACACGTGACCTCTTTGTAGCCTCTCTTTTTCTTATTGCACTTAAGAGAGTAAAATGTACGGTCAGATTTTGTAGAATATTGCAGATGTTATGGCAATGTTAGAGTTGGTGTCTGTTTGCAGTGATCACTGATGTTTTCCCAATTTGTTGTAACGAAATATTTGATAGTAAAAATTCGATTGTATGAATCCACACTTCGGTAAAGGAAGTTCTAATGAAAAACACAACCACATAGAGGAATATCATTCCTAAGCAGGCCTCACCCCACAAAGGGCGTGTGTGGATTACGTATGAACGATAAAAATAATTATGCAACAAACATTGGAATAGCACAAAGAAACAGTTATATCCTTTACGATAAGATGATCAAAACAAAGAGGTGGGAAATATAAGATATGGTTTCTCAATCAAAATCATACGGATGATAAAAGCTCTATATGTAGGTATGTAAAAGGTCTGAGGAAGTTAATATCTAGAAGGGAGTTAGACAGGCGTGCATTTATCACTGTTACTATTTATAGCATAATGAGTATCCGGATCACAAGAAATAGTATTGATAACAGAACATTTATAATTTAGAATAATTTGGAAGGAAAATTAAAGTTGTTATGTCTACAAAGCGGCAGAAGTATATCTAGAACATAACGCCGTACGGATAAAGGACCAGTTCTATTAAATCGCGATTTTTGTTTTTATAAAATTGCAAATGCACCATTTAAAATATTTGAAATATCGCGGCAGATTATTGGTCAGCACTGAATTTAGAAACTTTACCTCCATTTAAACAACTTTCTATCTCTTATAATAAGGGAGATCCCCACGTTGGCCCTCGAATTTCAATCACAGTGTATACTACTGGTGTACATTTTTCATACTCATCAGCTATCACTTTATCTTTTAAACTGAAAGAGTCTTGCAAATATATATGGCAAGACTTTGTATAGAAAAAATGGGGCTGTTACTAGTTGCCCATTTGTTCTTATTCTGTTTTGAGCAAACATGAGGGTGGCAAGCAAATGACGATCAAATCAGCAGTAAATAATAATTAATCAGTATTTAGCATTATTCTCAATTAAAAACGGGGCTTTTTTTGCTGAAATTTGTTTTATATTTTTTCAATATAACTTTGCAATTATATATTCTATATGATAAAAAAAGTTTTCAAACAAAACTTGTAGCAAATTCGACCTCTAATTTTTATAATGACCATTTTCCATCCAGGAGCTCTTGAAGAGATACTACTCAAAACTGTTTGAGGATCATTTTCCCAATATGACACTGCGAGCGGCAATACTACAAAGTTACACATTTTAATTACGACACCTACCTGTAAATGCAGAAGAAATAGGAATGGAAATAAATGAGCAAAAATCCCAATATTTAATAATGAGCGGAACGAAGGAAAATGAACCGTTACTTATAAGCAAGTAAGATAAAGTTGTTAAAATTAAACCAGTGGAAAGTGTAATATACTTAGGAACAGAGATAACGTCAGACGGGAAAATTAATAGTGAAATAAATAGGAGACTATCAATAGGGTGCAGGTGTGTGGGTGTTTACAGTAACTTACTAAAATCGAAATTTAGCCAAACGAAAGCTGTATAAAACAATTATAAGACCAGTAGTTCTATATGCGAGTGAGTGTTGGGTTATGACACAACAAGAAGAAAATAAAATAGAAGCATGGGAAAGGAAGATACTAAGGTTAATGTACGGAGGAATAAGAGAAAATCACCAATGGAGAAGACGAACTAACAATGAATCACAGGAGCTCTATAATGACACGACAGTAACGCAAGTAATTAAACAAAACAGAGTAAGATGGATAGGACATCTAACCAGACTACCAAACACAAGAACAGTGAAAGAAGTATATAAAAGTGAGCCAGAAGGAAGGAATAAACGAGGTAGACTCAAACTTAATTGGAAAGTAGAGCAAGATTTAGAAAAACTAGAAGTTACTAACTGGGAATTAACAGCACTGGAAAGGATGAAATGGAGGAAAATAGTTGAAAAAGCCAAGGGCCTCTAGGCCTGTAGTGCTGAAAATTGATTGATTGACCTGTACTAAACTGCAACTTTCAAACCTTCTTGCCTATACCAGAGGTTCTCATGTATATGAATAGCGTGCCAGGAACTTTGTAGAATAAATATCAACATTTCACTAATTTCATATTAAATTCTACAATTACTAAGATTTTTTAAAATTGTTGAATCGAAGATAATATTAATTTTTGTATATTCCAAGCAATTTGATAGAATTATGACAAGAATGAATGTATTTGTTATAATGGATACATGGATGGCATCTTGAGCTGATTTTTCAAATTCAAGAAAAAACTAATAAAATTTTTTTGGTAATACAGTGAAACCTCCTATTACAGGCACTCCCTATGAGCGGACACTTCCTATAAACGGACACATTTCGTAGAACCAATGTTCTGCTATTATTAACACATGTTAAATAGCCTCTTTTAACCGGACCCTCTAATACACGGACAGGGACAGTTCATAAGTCTCATTTTTAGGGAAAATTGCCCCCCTTAACCGGACATCTAATTTGCGCATATTACATTATGTCCCCGTCCTGGTGAAATTTAATACTAGTACTTCCTGTTATAAATATTTGAGCCTTATCACGGTTTTCGCAGAACTAATTTCAACGTTGTATTTCTTTACTGTAGTTTGTTTGTAAAATCCAGAACTTGTTGATTTATGAGTTTTATAAATTCGGACTTATATTAAGCAGTTTAACTGCGGTGTTCGTAGGCAATAATTATTTATAATTATAATTATTGTAGTTATGTTCAATAAAATACACTTTTCTGCATGTTTTAATAATTTTTGTGTTCTCTCCTTAAACGGACACTTCCTATACCCGGACATGATTGTTTCTTTTAAGCGGACGCCTCCAATAAACGGACAAAAAGTGTGGAACCATCGGTGTCCGCTTATTGGAGATTTCACTGTACCACAATTAGAAAAGAATATTCAAATATATGAGAGATTGCCCTTAAAATGTTATTACAGGTTTGTACATTCTCTTTGTGTTAGTCCGGATTCTCTACCCCTTTTTTAATATGCAAAGCAAAAAGAAAGAGAAAGCTGTCCAATATTCAACCTAAAACAAAATATGAAATATGCATCAAACACAAGTTTCTGTAAAAAGATTTGTTTTGTTGAATATACGTTTGGCCTTAAGAAGCCGTTTTACTTTTCCCACATTGCCAACGAAACATTACAAAAAAAATTGTCAACTTTTTGTCGACAAAAATGGTATCAGTACGAGACATTTAACAAATAAATTATCAAGAGTAGGATTAACAGATAAACACAAATCATCTGAAACGAAATACTAATGCAAATGCCACTGGTGGAAGAAATGGAGAAAAACAACGGAAATGGTACTGGCACATATTTCACCAGATGGATATACCTAATAAACACATGAAATGAGAACCTAAGGGCGAAGAGGAATAGGAAGACCCTGAACAACATTGGAAGACAACATTTTAAGAAGGCGATAAGGAAGAGAGGAAAGACCATCCAAAAAGTTACGGAAATGGTAGAGTGAGAAACATGAAGAAAATGGATAGAGGACCCATAAAGCATAAATGGGATTAGAAAAAGAAATGTAGGGCGCCTTGAATATTGCATATTTTATATTAGGATGGAGCCTCCTAAAAATATTGAGAACCACTGGTCTAGACTACAGGGTATTTACTAAAAATGTGGTTATTTTTTGGCATTATACTTCTTGATCATCCCTTCAGTGTTCTAACATTTTGCTTTACTAGTAATTATTATTTCTTTTATAATCCGACTATTCGGATCATTATAAAAAGCGGTCCCATACCTTCTCCGAATCTAATGATGTTTGTTCCATTGACAGATGGGGATTGTTGTGTTCTTTTCATCTAGCAACCGAACAGCTGAAAAACACTTTTGTTGTTTATCTTTAAACAACAGCAATTATTGTTCTCAGTTTATTAAAATACTTTCAACTGTACTAACTTGTCACTGGGGTGGTGGTTTGTCTGCAATTGTAAATCTACTTACATGGTCAGTCCAACACTAAATAATGAATACTAAACCTAAATATAATAAAACATTAATTAACTGAATATTTAACACATTAAAAAGCATTAATTATATACTGACTTTAATCGAAGTCTACAGACCCTGTTGAGACTTGTACAAGTAACAAAATGACATTTGTTCAATATTTTCTTATTTCACGAGATCACTATTAAAAACTAATCATGTAATGAGGTTGAAAAGTTCATCTTTAGGAACAAACTAACATTATTTATATCACAATTCCGTTAAATGGCACAGTGACCTACTACTGTTGAAATAGTATATAATAATGTATACTTTAAGCAGTTCTAAATATAAATACACATTTATTACTGGAGATGATACAAAAATTTAAGTTCTTTTAGTTTTTGTATTATTCACTGTACCAAAAAACATTCAAATATTAATATTAAAGAGGATATTCCTGATATCCAGGTACAACCACTTATGATTGAACTAAATGTTTCTTGTTATTTTATATGAACACATTAACAAAAGTCTGTATCATTAACACTGAGATGTTAACTTTGTTTAACACGTTTTCGCGGTGGTCCGATTGGTGGAATTTGTTGAGTTGCTAATGCCCGAAATGCTTCAGCAATCAGGTGCGGATGAGTCTGAATCATAGATTTCCATCCAGGTGTGTCCATGACATCTGTTGCATGGCTATAACATTGAAAAATCTATCAATTCGGGTGATTATAGCAAATAAAAAACATTGATTTTTTATTTAATATCACTAATTTAAAATTTTTTTTTACTCTTTCCTGTTTTACTTTGGATACTAGATTTTCAAATTTAAACACTAACCCAGGTACTTATATTATAAAAGTATGCATTACTGCATTGTTTAACATCATGTTTCAGTATAAAATCAAATTTTAATAATTTAATTTCTGTAAATAAATGATTCAAATTACTGTAGCTATGGTCAGGTAAGTTGTAACTTTGTTAACTTTAATAACTAAATTTGTTTTAATTCTTACAACACAAAACTTGATGTTAAATGATTTCCATAAACTTATTTTATATATATTAATTTCACAGCAATAACAGAAATAAAACATTTTAATAGTAAAAATTCATAAATATAAAAACAATACATACGTATTAATAAAATCTATGGCTTGGGCTTTTAACTGATCCGCACTGTGTAAATCAGCCAATATTAGAATTTCAGCAGCATTTTCAATTGATAAATTTGTACATAATGCCTCTTCACACATTACTTTTAACCTCTCTAAAGCATACTGAAATAGAAATAATTACAGATACTGGTAAAATGTAAAATATTTATAAACACTAACCTTATCTGCTGCAGCTAACAGATCGTCTGCCATTTTTTCTAAATTTGATGCTTTGCCAGTGTATATAAAGCGCAACATCTCTCGTAATACTTCATGATCTACATCAGTTATATCCACTCGATTATGTTTCCGTTCTTCCATTTCGTGTTCAAACATAGCTTGAAACACAGGACTACGAGCTAAAATTAAAAATAATTTGAGTATTAGGTAATGTAAGATGAACATCTGTAACACAGTATTCTCACATACATAAAGGAAAAGACCTTATTTGATATCTATCTTGTGTTGGTATACTTTCGTGCATACAAGAGAATAAAATGCAATATTAGATTGGGTAAGATCACAGTTAGGGAAATTTCTAATATTAAAGTTCAATCAATGCAAGCTCTTAACGTATGGTTAGTCATGTTAACTGATTTGTATTAAAGAAGTAGTATATAATAAAGTATAGTGTACCAATCTAAATTTTGAGAGAGATTAACTCGGAAAATACACTATTACCTAGTCAGTCTGTTGCAATTGTCGGTCATTGTAAACAATAAAAAAGAAAAACTATTGTCCCTAGAAAAAAAGGGGTATGATGTCACACATGTAAGAGTTTTTGGGGTTGAAATGACATTAATGAGGATTTTAGTATAAGACAAACAAAATTTTCGATAAGGATTGGCTGTGAAAAACTAAACATGTATCTCGACTTAAGCCATACAATTTATATTTTACTTCAATTAGTTAATAGTTTCAAAGTTTAGTTATTTAGGAGGGTGTTTTGACAATTACGGTAAATGACATATAGATGGCAGCACTATCAACAAATTCTCTACCTGCCATATTGCTTCATTCTTTAAACAAGCAAATGTCAAATTTCAGTTCAGCATGTTGTTTAATTTGTCTTCAGTAAAAAAGATGCTGTTAGTGATTTTCATAAAACAGAAAAAAGAAGCTTCCATTATTTGAAAAGGAAAACAGCTACCCATGTCAAAGCCAAGCTAGATGCAGTTCTTGGCAAGTCTGCACTTTCATCACAAACCGTTCACACATGGGTTGCTAAATTTAACATGGTAGAACTAGCTGTGATGACAAACACCACAATGGACGCCCCAACAAGATGACAAGCGAAGAAATGATCCAATAAATCCATAATCCTTTTGTCCGACTATATATTGAAAAGAAGAGAAATAACAGAGATTGAGAACATCTCAACTGAATGTATGCACATTTTACACAAACATTTGGGTATGAAAAGCTGTTGTGTTTATATAATACATATTCTACAATGTGCAACACTACAATCGCCTATTACTACCCCCAAGGTATTACCCCCAGGTACTCATATAAGGTTGAGTAACCTGAGACACTTTGCATTTTCACTAGTGATTATACCTACTGATCAATGCAATTTCCTTTTAATTGTAGTACCATATACATATTTGAGAGTTAATTGAACAATTAGTTAAAAAATTGATAAAAACTTAAAAACATAAAAGTTACTGTTACGGAAAATGATCTTATAATGCTCTAAAGTTGATATTCACTTATTAAGAGCTGCTATTTAATAAAACTAGTAAACAAAAGTAAACGAAACAGAAAAAAAACAAATGACATTTACTTAGTATCAGTACATTTAAACGTCAAAATTAAGACAATTTATTGTAAGTAATTAGTTTGGACAAAATGCCTAATTACAATATCGAAGAATACACAGACATGATTATTGTTTACAGATCAGCTGAAGAATTTAAGGTGTTTTCTATATAATTTAATTTACAGTAACATCAATAAAGTTTTGTGAGATAATGTTTTTTTCGAAACGAGAAAACAATATTATCTTTAATTCTTCCTCATTAATACAAGCAGTATTCAATAGTGGGCGTTGATTTATAAGAACTTTAACTTCCTGTAACTTATTATTGAGTTTTGGTCAAAGGTTTATCAAGGAAAAAATTTTCTTTTGGTCCCCTCAAACCTTTTAGTCTCCTCCTTATGTTATAGATCACCCTGTACACTTAATTATTAACTATGCATATAAATAACATTACCTGCTAAAATTGCTTTATGAGCTTGAAATTCTCTTCCTGCAACGGAGAGTGTTACATCACTAAATTTTTGGTTTTCAAAAAGAAGTCCCAAATCATCTGAAAGGCGACATTCTGGAACTTTGAACTGAATTGTATTCGACTGACCAGAGATATTTACACTGTCTGCTACTACACTAACCTGAAACACATAAGAAAATACAGTTGAAATCGGGTATAACAAACAGCGAGGCACCTGCAAAATGAGTTCACTATATCCAAAGTTCGTAATAAGCGATATAAGAAAAAGATTCCATTTAAGATGTATTTATTTACATTGCTCATCAATATAAACTACTCCATACCATACCATAAGACCACCACCACCACCAAAGACGACTGGCTGGATATACCGAGATAAGCTACGATGTCCGGCACTACAATATACTCTTTGACGCCGGCTATTATTGCTGAACCTATATCTGGACTCGTCCGAAAACACTATATCATCCCACGATGTCGCTTCTTGAAGCCTACATCTTGACCATTCCACCCGGTGTCTTCGTTGAGCCACAATTCTTGCAAGACATCTCAGGGGACGGTATGAGGTAAGTCCTACCTCAAACAATCGATTTCTCACAGTTTGGTCGGAGACTCGATTTCCTGTGGCATTCTCGAGCACTTGCTGTAGATGTTGAGCAGTTGAAAAGGGGTGCATTCTTGCTTCAATGACCAAAAGTTGATCTTCACGAGGTGTTGTGATGCAGAAAGATCCACTTCCCGGCCTTCTTGCAGTCGTACCTGTTTCTCTAAGGCGCGAAGGGGCACTTGAAATTACGGCTGCGTGTTCCTAACATATCAACAATGTCGACCTGGCGCATAGCAACGGCTAAATTTCATTGTTCTATTGTTAAATGGTTTCTGTGCATTGTTGTTTATTATTAAGAACACAAATGTAACACAGGAATAAAAAAACAACGAACAAAAAAGATCTTAAGACAGGAAAGACTTATTCAATCAAACACACAAACTCGAGTTGACAACAATACCGTTAAACAATTGCAACTGGATTCGATTGTTTTTTGGTTTTTAACATCAAACATTGCCGCTTGCTCTAATTATCAATAATAGACGACCATTAGCCGCCTAATACAAACATATATGCTTTATATTAGAGTGTCCCTATTCATTTTTGAGTAGTTTATAATAAAAGTACAAGAGAATTTGTTAAAATATCTACGTAATAATATAGTATCTAACATCAGTGTTTTATGAAAATGTCTGTAATTTTGGTTTGCTTATTTTTCGTGGTCAAAAACAGTTAATCCAATCAGTTTTCCACTTCAGCAAAACATTTTGAGACACATCAGAAGACATTAAGAAATGGCGAAAGCCTTTTATTTTTTGCAAGGCTTCCAAAACACGATTATAGTAGTTTCCACATGTGGTTCTTTTTCTTGGTCAGATTCTGCATTTAGAACTAAACAGAATTTTTTATTTCCGTGACAATTTCGTTTTCCTCTAACACGTCACTGTCTATATTAATACAATCACCATCTTCAAACTTTTGATAGTTGATCATTTTGATCCATTCAGACAACAGCATGATATCTTCAATATCAAATTCAGAATTGGAAATTTTGTTTTTTTGCAATCCAGTATGACGAAAACAGTTTTTTATTGTTTCTGGCAGTACTTTTTGTCATGCTTTATGAATAAAATTTATTGCATCCAACACTGTCACTTGTGCATTTCCTTTAGCTTTGATGCAATTTATTGGTTTTAAAAGTAGGACCCAACTCCGCATCCTCACTCTTTTACAACTTAAATACAGAAACCATCTGGATAGTAAAAACAATTTACTTTTCTAAGAAAAAGAATTACACCTAAACAGGCCATTTGGTAATTTCCTAAAAACGTTCTCAACCTTTTACAATTCAAAAATGATAAAACCAGAAAGTCCCAACAATTTATGAACTTTTCTAAGCAAAATAACTACCTATATTATTTATAAAGGTCCTTATGGGAAGTTTTTGCAGGATGTTTGGGAACAGTTCACTATATACGGCGGTTTGTTATAAGCGACTTCAACTGTAATAGAAACATATGCTCAAGTATAAATCTAATCTAAACTGGTGGCTGAATCAATGTATGAATCTATTAATGTGTTTTATTATGCCGCTTGGCTTCTTTTACTATGTCTTTCGTTGTTTTCTAATTTGTATCTTGGTAATCCAGGTATTAACTTTCATTTCGTTTAGCTCTTTTACCACTTCGCTTGTAGTAACTAGGAGTACGTCATCCAGTCAATGCTTAGAACATTATATTTTCCATTGTTCATACGGCCGGATTTCCCTGACAGCAACAGCTAGTAACTTTGACTATTTTGAGTATATGTATAGTGTACGAATTAAACCAAAAGAAAATATAAAACTAAGTGTTCGCAAAGCTTTCTACCTTTCTCAATCATAAAGTATGTTATTGTTAGAATAAAAAAAGAAGAAAAATAAACCACAAAAAACGTGAGTGAGTAGTTGGAACTATCACATTTCTAACCACTGCAAGGCAGCTGGAACTGTCAATTCTCAGTTAATAGTTACATTAAATATACCTAAACAATACAGCCTCCAGCTACTGTTGCAAAATCCAACCATTGTTCTTCTATTACTTTATCTTCTCTTTGCATTTATTCTGAACTCTTTTTTATTCACCTTCTTGAATCCAAGATTTTTCGTACTATTTTGGAAACGCTCTCATTTGTTAATTTTCTTTGCTTATTACAAGCAACTGTTGCTTTTATGATTTTTTAATAGATTCTTATTTTCACTTTTCTTATTATTATTTCTTTCAATAACCTTTCAAAAACACAGTACATGTTTCCTGTTGTAGTCTTTGTTTAATATCGCTCCTTTCATTCTTGCACATTCTGTCACTGTATTGCATAATGGTAAGAATGTGTACCAAATTTCAAAGAAATATCTTTAGATTTGTGGAAATTACAATAAAAAGAAAAAATAAAAAATTGAACTTTAAGGCCCTATAACTTCTTAAGGAAGGACTTTCTGCCTAAGGTATATTAGGTTTAATCGGTTTATTTTTACGTAAATAATCTATGACTAAACGCTGGCCCATTCTCTCGGAGACACCCTGTATACAGGGTGTCCCAAAACTCCTGGGACATAGAGCTACCACGTATTCTAGAGGTCAAAAGAAGTCGATTGGACCAAACTTTGTCATATACCAAAATGTACCGTTTGCCCGTGAGAGGAGTTCAAAGTTTACTTAAAAAATCACATTTTTGTATGCTGTTCAGAAACGTGTGAACC
>JABXWE010030903.1:0-24803 GCA_014611495.1 Limonius californicus
AGTGTTCTAATATAAAATATGTAAATGTCTTACATCTCCAAACAGCATTATTATATTTTGTTTAAAGAAGCCATTAAAGGGAACGTATGGCGTAACCTACAGGTTCAGCTAATATAGGATGTTCGTTTTTAAGTCGTAGATGTATATTCTGTAATGATTTATGTCTTTCTACATAGTCTGTATACTTATTGACAAAACGATGATTTTAAAATGTAAAAAGAAATAGATTCTTATGAAAATCAAATCGTAACTCTGTTAAAGTAGACCTCTGAATGACCTTATTTAGTTTGGGGAAGACGACCCATAAAAATACTAAATTATAACAACTATCAGTAAAACTTGGAAGCTCTTGGCATAAAATACAAGTAATGCATTGTAAGGGGTTTGGTGTGACTTGTAGCGGCTCATCCAATAAAATTATGTTATATTTTTGTATTACCAGTATTTCTACCTATTAAATTGTAATTATTTATATAATTATTTTAATTTTAATTTGTTTTGAACTGCCACCAAAAGCAAATATCCTTTAAAATCCACTATTAACCTAAAAATTACATATTTGCATGAAACTTTTTTTCGTATTCTTTTCAGCAAAGTTATTTTACTTTCTGGAATATTTCATCGGTCTGCAATCGTAAAGTCAAAACGTACGTAAATATTATTTTTAGTATACGTAGAACAAATGTATTAAAATCATACGTTTGTGTATTTCATTTTTTAAAAGTGCACGTACAAATTATATTAAGTATATTCTCCGCAGGACCTCCTAGGCATTTCATAGCTTAAACGTACTTTTCTCCACTTAAAATTGAAAATATACGTGAATGATATTTACACATCTTATTAACGAAAATTATGTTAAAATCAACGTCGTCGGTATTTCATTCCTTAAAATACACTTTCAGCTACCTGCAAATATTTGAGTATTAAATTAAACAATCTAAGAAATGCATAACAATAACATTAAGCAAGGTGTTTGATTAATAAGCACAAACGAAAGTATTGGTAAGCAACCCAAGCGCATAAGGAAATTATTATTTAATGAAGACCGTAAAGAAGTGGTAGACAATTGCAGGAAAGTCCTTCAAGCAAGTACACGAAGCCAAATATAGCGAAGAAAATGGTAAGACCAGTAGAATACTCAGACAAAGAAAAGGCAATTCATGCACCAAAAGATACAAGAAATCGAGAACCGCCACCACAAAAACCAAACAAGAAATATGTGTAAAATTACAAAAGAAATACGGAAGGGTTTCTAACCACAAAGTAACCTATGTAGATGTAAAGAAGGAACATTATTATAATGATCAGGACATACTAGGAAGGTGGACCCAACAATTTTATGAATTACTAAAGAAAGAAATTACGTACAACATGACGTAGGTGAGCAACATACTGAAGAGGATGAGGTCGAATATCAAAATAAAGAAGCAGTAGGAACTCCAACTTATGAAGAAGTAAAAGACGCTGTAGGAATAGAGAGCTGAATGCTCACGAATGAACCATAAAGTAAGAAACCTATATAATGACCAAGATCTAGTAGGGTGGATAAAAAGACAGAATTAGATTAGATCATGCGTAGAGAATGCGGACACACGGACAGGTAGGAAGATATTTGCTAAGAACCCAGAAGGACGTCGCTTAAGAGGCTTACGTGGCAAAAGACAACTACTCCAAAATGAATAGGGATATTGCAGTGAAGACACTTAAAGGCAACACCAATTGCATTTCTAATTAAAAACGACCACAACAACAAAATGTAACGTCTTTTTAGTAATGAACATGAAAATTACAACAAAGAAGGAATTTAACAATATTATATTGAAAATCGTTATTGTCTCCTTTCACTTAACTTAAATTTATTAAATTCTAATACCGCGTGGCACCTCCTCTGGCAGTAATAACAGCTCTGCACCTTGTTTTCATACTATGCAATTACCAATGTATTCTTGTGGAAGTTGATGCCACCGTACCGGCAATACATCCCTCAGCTGTTGCACAGTAGTAGGCCTTGGATTATGATGATCCAGCTGTCTCTGCAAAAGGTTCCATGCATGCTCGATGGGGTCAAGTTCTGGAGATAGCGGCGGAAGAGCAGGATGCTTTATTGCCTCATCTTGAAGAATCTCTAAAACAACCCGAGCACGATGCGGCCTTGCGCTGTCGGCAAGAAAAACAAACTATTCCCTACCAACAGCGTTCTGACAGTTCAGATCATGGTCCATAATGATCTCTTGGACATAACGTTGACCCATGAGTGTACCATTAAAGATATGGAGGTCAGTACGCCAGCCTAAAGAAATTCCAGCCCATACCATAAGACCACCACCACCAAATAAAACGACTGGTTGGGTATACTGAGGTTAGGTACGATGTCCGGCACTACGATATACTCCTTGACGCCGGCTATCACTGCCGAGACAATATCTGGACTCGTCCGAAAGCAGTATATCATCCCACGGTGTCCCTTCTGGAAGCTTACGTCTTGACCATTTCACCCGATGTCTTCATTGAGCCGCAGTCCTTGCAGGACATCTCAAAGGGCGGTATGAGGTAAGTCCTACCTCAAACAATCGATTTCTCACAGTTTTCTCGCAGGCTCGATTTTCTGTGGCATTCTGGAGCACTTACTATAAATGTCAAGCAGTTGAAAAGGAGTGCATTCTTGCATTAATTACCAGAAGTCGATGCTCACGAGATATTCTGATACGAAAAGATCCACTTCAAGGCCTTCTTGCAATATCTGTTTCTCTAAGGCGCGAAAGGGTACATGAAATTACGCTCGGCGTGGTTCCTAACATATCACCAATATCGACCTGGTGATCTCCTCTTTGGTGAATAGCAACGGCTAAATTTCGTTGTTCTATTGTTAAATGGTTTCTCTGCATTGCTATTTATTATGAAGAATACAAATGTAACGCACGAATAAAAAAATATTAAGAAGACAGAAAGGATTATTCAATCAAACACACAAACTCGACTTGACACTAATACGGTTAAACAATTGCAACAGGCTTCGGTTGTTTTTTATTATCATCAAACATTGCCGCTTGCTCTAATTATCAATAATAAACGACCATTAGCCGCCAAATACAAACATATATACTTTATATTACAATATCCCTATTCATTTTTGAGTAGTTTAGAATAGACAACAATTAGAGGAATGTAAAAAAGAAAAATATATATAATATTTTAGTATAAAATGAATCATTTCGTTATTAAGTGTAAATTTGACATCTCCAAACAGTACTATTATATATTTTTTAAAGAAACCATCAAACGAAACGTTTAGGGTAGCCTACAGATTCAGCTAAAATAGGGTGATTAAAAATTACATTTACAAATCTACAGCAATAAATTCTCGGGATCATTTTAAGAAACAAAGTACTTATGGACGTGGGTTCCAAACTGCTTCCTTGCGGAGTTTTTTTTCCACTTGGGGTTAGTCTATTGCCCTATATGCCGCAGCTTGTAAGTCCTATTGTGTTTTCAGTATTTATTCTCGGCTTTCCACTGAGAGTCCTGATTTTATGAAGAATCCTAGACTGTATCTTCTTCCTCTTCTAAGACTCAACATATTTAGTTGTCTGTTTGCTTTATCAAGGATAGTTATTTTTCAGATGACCATGTACGGTAAAAACGCCTATCAGCTGTCTTATTTTCTCCCTTTCTAAATTTAAAAGTTCTTTTATTGGTTTCCTGGATGGTTCCCCGATAAGAGTATCTGAGTGACTAAAGCTAGGATGGTCGAACCAGCAATCACGATGAGTTTTTGTTAGCCCACTTCTAGTTTTCTCCCTAGCGATAGTATAAACTATAAGCCATTCCGCAGGTTGATTCTGGGCCCAGAGATTATGTTTCGCTTCCAGGTTTCGATAGTTTGTCCGCTTGTTCATTGTCATATTCTCCTTAGTGTACCTAGTCCCATATTTACCAAATTCTTATGGCAATCTAAGAATAGCCTAGATTTGAATACATTTACTGAGCGTCACCTGGCTGTCCAACATGCTATAGATTCTCCTGTTAGTTGGGCTCTCTGTATCATGGTTTGAGCATAAGTGAGGAGTACTAGAGTTCTGCCTGTGGCATAGCTTCGCTTCGCAGGTTTATGCTTACATCATTGCCCGTTCTAGCGTCAAATATGGCAATCTCTGTCCTATTTTGAATTTTTGATCTATCTATGTCACAGACGTGTACACTGATATTTACTTGTGACTCATCTTTGCACCAGTCATTTCGCTATCGCACGACCGCTTTAAACGGTTTTCTAGAGTCAAAGACAAGTGTTATTCTGTGCGGCTACATCTGTAAGACTTGATTATCTTGCAGGTGCTTAAAGACCTCGGTATGGTTTCGGGGGCAAGCGGTATACATCGCGTATAAATTCGTTCTCAACTGATACGGCCCCAATGCATTGCAGAGTTGCGCCTATCATATTACTTTTTTGATAGCTTCGAGAATATTTTATATATTATAAGTAGGCAAACCTTATTAGATACTATCGATTAGTTAGTTTCACGATTCTCTATATTTTATTTATATCGGGGACTGCGGTAGAGTAGTGGCCGCAGCGCTTGCCTTCGGAGTTATTCTACCAAAGCCGCTCAGGTTCGAATCCTGAGTACTGCACTTTCCCAGGGTGTTTGTGGTGTCTGGTGCATGGGATTTTTCAAGGGTGGGCCATGTTAGACCCGTGAATAACACAAAATGTGCTGAATCGAGTGGGATGGAAATCACGGAGTTACCGTAGGCAGTTCCACGATTCTTTAAAAAAAAATTTAAAATTGCTATAATACAGAATTTTAAAGGTAGAAAAAGAAGTGTCAATTGTAGAAAACATTGTTACATAAATGCAACTATTACCGAAATTAAAAGAGGATATCAAATAGCTGGAAGTTCAGAGGACTGTACCTCAGTAATCAAGCGATTTCAGACTCACGTCCAGATGAACTATTTTTTTGTATCTAACACTGAGAATTACCCTCCGAAGTTTGTAGGTGTAATTAATAAACATTCCGTATAATTAATTGTATAAGTGTGTAAACCGCTTTAATCTCTGCAAATTACAGAGAAAAATTTTAGTTTATCGGAAATCGTTTCAGATTCTTGCTGCAACTGCATCATGTGCTACAATAGTTGTGGATATGATGTATTCCTTCTACAACGAAAGGGAAGTTTTTTAATAAAAATAAAGGAAAGGATGAATATTCGACAGCATGCTTCACATATTCAATATTGCGCGACCTTTACCCTGAAAGAATAGGAACAAAATAGGGCTCCAAATTTCAATATTTAATTTTAAAAACGTTCATTTTCTTTTAGTTTCTGATAGTTCTGTATTGATATTACTAACTGCTGTGATAGAAAAAGAATTATTTTTATACTTAACATAAAAAAATCATTGCTTACTAATTCATAAAAGTGTTCGCCTTGATGATCATTTAAAAGCGCGTGTTAACACAACATTGAAAAGCTACAATAAACAGTTAAGAATTAGAAAACTTTAAAGCGTCACAATCTTGAGCTACTATTTTTGATTGTATAAATAGCCGCGTGAATTCTCCAAATAGATTTGCAGTATGCATAAATATTTAAAGTTGTATTTCATCTTGGTATTCACTCAGAAAATAATGTTAGTTACGTACAACTGATTTAAACACTCAATACTTGTTTTGTTAAAGATTTACAAAACTAACTTTAGTTGGTGTACGTTAATGTATAGATATTTGTAATACATACTTCTAACAATCGTAAGAAGTCTTACTGTTAAAGCAATTTTATGTAATCGTTTGGGAATTTTATTTATGGGACTTGAAAACGCCTGCTAAATAATAGCAAAACGTAGCTAATAAATAGGATTATAGAAGTTACCCTGTTCTTTGAACTTTGAAAGTACAAAAACCGGTGTATTTTCTGAAACATGTTTAACCCTATTTTCCATGGGAATTCTTGGTTGTAAATCGTTTAATTCAAATATGCACAAAAACTTCAATTTCATATTTTTCGCCGATAATTTTTGTGATAATATTGCAAAATTACTTACCACTCCTCCAATGACAGTATAAGCCATTAAGGTAACTAATAGACCTAAGTGCTGCAAAGCTTGCTTAAGCCGCAGATCCATACACCAAGACCGCAATCGAGCTTTAAAATCCATTGAAGAACTAACGTAAACTCGCCGTTCCATTGTTAAAAAGTTTATACAAAACTTTCAAAACTTTAGCAAACCTTTTAAGAAGCGAAATTATCACAATTCGTTGCTGCTATTCATACATCTAAGTTTAAAGCACTTTGTAAAGCAAATCATTTTTTAAATCTAATTGTACTTATAAGAATTGTTTACGACACGGAAGGACCGACTAGCGCGAATAGTAGACGTCCTTCCTACTTCGCCGACGAATGTGCCGTTTCTAGTGCAGCGGACGGCGCTCGGCGTCGCGACGCTGAATGGCAAAATCTTAAAAGCGTGAGCGCCACGGCGCTCTCTTTTCTGCGGCTACGTTTTATCATTATTTCGGACGACACGAATACTATACGAGGCAAATTTATAACCCTTTTATTACTTTTTAACTTTAATAATATGTCAAAGCTTTTTCGACGCTAACGGTTAAATCTTAACCCAAATATTTGCAAAACGTTCAAGATTTTAAAAGTTCGTTTATACTTGAACTGTTAAGAAATTCATAACGTTACAACTGTATATTATTAAACCCCATCCAAATGTTTCTATTGGACATTGCTTTACTTCGAAATCTATTTTTCATGTTTGTACTTTTATCAGAATATAGCAACAGTTGTATAACGGGAAGCGGAATACGGAATACGATTTTTTTTAATATAATCTATCACGAGTTTTATTAGTTTTTATGTTGCTTTATACATATTTCGACGTGATCCAGTCATTTTATAGTTTATGAAAATGGTCAAACGCTTACCAAAGTTAAGCAACGCTGGCTCGGGCTATTACTAGAATGGTAGCCCATTTAAAGGTATAAACAACAGCGACCGGCCGTACTTGAAAGAGCACATCAAAGCCGTCGGTCCTGGCTGTCAATAAAAGCTTTGGCACCAGGCTTCACCATGACCATACAAATTAAATAAAATATAATAAAACCAATGTCGACTCCCACAATTTTGTGGGAATCGACATTGGTTTTATTATATTTTATTCAATATATCCCACTGTGAGACCCCTGGACATCAATGAATTTACCATACAAATTATTAGTATTAGTTATTTCATACCAGGGACGTCACTAGCACCAGGCAATTCAGGCGCCGCCTGAAGGCGACACTTCGCAGGGGCGACTATATTACAATCCATCACTAGTTAGTATAATCATCGGCTAACGAGAGTGCATGATCGAGAAACGCAGAAGGGCTCCTCTTTCCAAAAAAATTTGGCTATTTCGCAGTACTTTTTAATAGTCGCGCACTATCCCTCTTGATGGTAATACTTCCTGTTTTACTAAATAGTTGTTTACACTGATTCGCAGTACTGTTTAAATTTACAAAATTCTTTTAAGCTATTTTATGGTGAATACCTCCATATTCCATTCATCTTCGCTCAATTACAAAATATCAATGAATGATAAATATTTTCTGTTACATTTTGGGAGAATGAAATAAAAGCATTATAGAATAGCTAACGTATTTTTTTTAAACAACTGTTTTTGTTTAGTGGAGAGGAAGGTCGCAATGACCATGCAATCACATTAAACGTTAATTATCGCTTGCGAATACAACATTTAATATATAGTTTTCATCCAACTGAGGAATCTGTATTACGTTTCTGGAAGTACGTTGCATATACATATGTTAACCCGTTATAAATCTGTAGTTTCAGACAGGAGCTAGCACTTCGCAGGGGCGGAAAATTAAAATCCCTCACTAGTTAGTATAGTCGTCGGCTAACGAGAATGCATGCTCGAGGAATGCACCTAAGGGCTTCTCCTTCCAAGAAAATTTGGCTTCTCGATACGGAAATCCCTGCGTTATTATTCTGTACTGCGTTATTATTATGTATAAAAATATTTCTGCCGCTTTGAGAATATGCTGCACTAAATTCTAGTATGAAATAATACAAAAGTAATAACAACAGCAAGATTGGATTTGATTGATTGTTCTTATAATTGAATATGCACAAACTTAGAATTTAATTTAAAAAAGTCATTTTATGATCTAGAAGAATAAAAGATAATAAAAAAATGTAGGTAACTTACCCAAATATTAATTATTCAAAGTATAAACTTGCTAAACAATTCAGATAATTTTGAAGTATTAAGAAACTATGAACTTGACAAAGAGAGTTATTTCTACAGATCGACCAATTTAGCTGGTATGTTTAGACTACTTTCAAGAGCTTCCAGGCGTGTTGTCGTAACTGATAGTGGAATTTGTTGGAATGCGCGAGATTTTTCCAAATTAAAATTAGTTAAAGTTACTTAAGAGTATGTTTGTTTAAATCTTTATATATTATTTATTATAACAATTGAAAAGGAAAAAACACCCGGAAGGGGCGGCATTAAAAAGTTTGCTTGAGGGCGGCACACACATAGAGTATTTTAATATAAAATGAATCATTCTGTTATTAAGTGTAAGTTTTACATCTCCGAACATTACTATTATATTTTTTTTTAAAGAAGTCATCAATCGAAATATTTAGCGTAGCCTACAGACTTAGTCAATGTGTAGTGTGTAATATAGGGTGATTAAAAATTACTTTTACAAACGTACAGCAAAATCTCGGGACATTTTAAGAAACAAAGTACTCGTGGTCGTAGGTGCAAAATTGTTTTCTTGCGGAGTTTCTTTCCACTAGGGGGTTAGTCGCTTATCCTATATACCGCAGCCTATAAGTCCTATTGGGTGCCCAGTATTTATTCTCGGCTTTCCATTGGGAGTTCTTAAAAAACATTAAAAAGTTTGTTTGAGGGCGGCACAAATTCTCACAACGGCCCTGTTTTATACGTATTTTGAAGAACGAACCATCGACGAAAATACCAGCATGAAAGTATTAAGATCAAATCCACAAAATAGAAACCGCATATATAGGATATTCGAAAAATAGGGCACAATATTTGGAGATATACACACCAGGACAAGAAAAAAATACCAATGTGCCAGTGCCTGGAAAAGAACCGCTGCGTATTTAAAAGCTCTTTTGTTTGAAATAATTCTTTATTTTAGTTTTAGTTTATTACATTAAATAATGGAAATACTCCACTGGAACACGCTGGAAAATTCCCTGATTGATTACAGTACATCCGTCCAGGAGTGGGTTGAATAAACTAAACTCTTTAAATGAGCCCACATATAAAAATCTGGTGAACGTGGGGGCCACGCAGTGGGACCACCTTTGACTATCCACCGCTCACCAAACTTATCGTTAAGGAATTGTCTTGTCGCATAATCATACAAAATCAGATCTTGCAGGCTCTGAAGATACCGAAGTTGGTTCTTCAAGACACCCCATTCCACTCCTAATGAGTGCGAAATTTCTGGAACATTACTTGTGCTTACAAAAGGATCCTCGGCGACACGATGCAAAATTTCTTACTTAAGATAAGGTTTTAAAGTTGTTCACGTTTTCTGCTTGGTTGCCTTCGATTAGAAATTTATTGTAAATAATTGTTCATAAAGCCGTTTAGCTGCCAATGCATTACCATGTGCACGTCCATACCTTAAATACATATCGGCTAATTCTGCGTTTGTGTAACCATCCATGATTCAAAAATTCGCAAGAACCAGTACAAAATTAATATACATAAGCACACAACTGTAAATTATGACGATAACTAAGAAAAAGTCAATATTAGCAAATAAATAACATGCTTGAAAATCGTAGTAAAGAAATTTTTTTTCAGGCGCGGAGTTGTTCAAGTCCGAAACGATCAATTTCGGGAGATGGAGGAATTGTTTTTTTTTCTTGTCCTGGTGTGTGTATAGTATATTCCCTATATATTATCTCCTTTTTTTCGAACATGTATAAATACATAGCACGTAATCTCCGAACAATAGCGTTTGGTGCTTGTTGGTCTGTGGTCAGGGCCGCATTTAACTTTGATGCAACTTTTTATTGAAACTGGGTATAACTATAATATATATTATAAAGTGTTATAATAAAAGCATACAGGTAAGATTAAATTAAAATTACCGTATCGCCGGCCATCTATTCCCTGAATATTGTTAAATACCTTACCGTTACAATGAGTGCTGTTGTCCACTAATGATGTAGGTAATCATATTAAATTTGCTTTGCAATACGAATCATTTGTTTTCGAAAGTATGCTAATTTGCTTATTGTTCTGGATAAATACAGTGGTAATTTTGATCAGTCGCAGTTACATCGTGGCAGAGGTACCGACGAAAACATAGATGTTGTAAATAGTAGTAGTGAAAGTGAAAATATAAATGTAAATGCAACACGCCAACATCTTCCCGTTAAAGCGCAGCATATAATTTTAAACATTTATAAAAACTTAAATCCGAACTCGAGCAGCCAGTATGGCACTGTGAAACGTGTTGCAGAATTGACACAAATCCTCTACAGTACAGTGAAAAAAATTATAAACAGAAGGCGTGTTACACACCGCAAGAGAAGAACTACTCGGAGATTTTCTAGGGTTGATATAGGAATCAGGGAAACCGTAAGAGATTTATAATTTTTATGAAAAGAAATTAGTTCCCACCGTAAGCAATATATTTCAAGAAATTAGATCAAAACAAATGTACTTTCCTTACAAAACTTCAGAAACATTACGGTATTTGATGACAGATATGGGATTTAAATATAAAGTTATAATTTTATAAATAAACGGCAATACGTAATGGAAAGCGATCACATTGTACGGTTACGGGACGAGTAAATAAGGTTGAACAGAAGTATGCTCCAAAATATGAAATCAAGCATTTAATACTTAATTTAGGAGCTGATTCATCTTCTGATACCTCAGAATTTAGTAACACCGAGTAACACTGAGTAAATTCAACAACTAAAATTAAATGTAGCTTTGCGTTTAATAATATTAGAAAAGCGTGTCAAATGTGTCTTTAGCCTTCTTCAATCCATCTTTGGATGTAAGCCTCCCCAATTATTTTCTATTGTCCTCTGTTTTGTCCAGTTCTTTTCCAGGTTAGTCCGGCGTGTCTTTTGATGTCGTCCACCTAACGCATTTGGGGCTTACCACGCGTACGTCAAATGTGTATATTATGTAATTTAAAAATAAAGTATTATTTTAAGCATTTCTGCTTGTGTAACATTGTTACGGGCCAAACGAGCTTTTTCGTCGACCTGCAACCGGATAGGTGGAAGAAGGCCTACAGTTTAGCTCAGAGGAGTAGGGGGAGTTCACGGAAACTGCTTACGGGAGGAAATCTTCCCAGTTGTGTACAGAGTATGTCGAAAATTAACGGGCGCCACCTTCCAAATCACAGCTGATTGCAGATTCTTGTGGAAGCTCGAGAAGCCAGCAGCTTACGAGAATCGGACTCACTTTTATTGTGCCTCCCTCCTGTTTATAAAGCTTATAAAATTCGTGCACACACAAATACAAAATATACAACAATAAAAGATGTAATAAATTTCAAAACACATATAATTTACCTTTTGAGAATAAATGAGGATACAAAAAAAAATGACAGCGAATGGTGATATTATAGTTCACTACTATAAACAGTTAAATTGAACGTTCAACAGGAGGAACTCGCCGCACCTGACTTCTCCTTCTTCTACTCCTACTTCAAATCTACGTGGCCAGTGACGTCTGAGTTTACAAGAATAATACAATATGTAATTACTTTTTACAATTAACAGTAACAGACAATCGACGACTGAAGGTCGCTTTTTGTTGCATCAAAAAAAAAAAGTTCAATCCCTTGAATTTTCAAAGTGAAACGCGTAAAAGGTTTTTTTTCACAACACAAAAACTAGTTCTTTTGCCTTGGCTTTCTGGGTGAATGGGGTAGAGAGAGGCAGGCACAGTTTTGGGGTGTTTTCTGGTCCGGAAAAAAAATGGTAGACGATGTTCGGGAAATTTCAAGACGAAATTTTCGCTACACAACCTTCCTAGTTCGTCACAGCAACGTCACATGTACAGGAACAACAAATGGGATCGATAATAATCCGCCAAAGGTGATCAGCGAATTCGCAATGAATTGGCTTTCCAGGGTTAATATTCCAGCGTGTTTCTTTAAATCCGACACTTGTCGATACTTCTGTCCACCTCACGGTAAAAACAGTGATACGAAACTACACGCGATGGCTAACCATCGAAAACCAAAGCCGCCCCTACAGTACTTGATTTATTAACGGTCCCCGCAGATGGAACTGGTAGACCGGAGTCAAGCGAAGGTGGAAGGCCGACTGCCTAACTAACACTACAACATATTTAATTATCCATTCACAAATTTTCCTGAATACGTTCTTGATCGCCTAGCTTATGTTTAAGTCAACAGCATAACATTCGCTACTAAAAGTTTGGTCCAACTATACAAGCAATAATTCGAACATTAACCAAGATATGCCCAAAATATTTCTACTAAAAAATTTTTTTATCGTATATGTGGTCTAAAATTACACAAAAAATACGTTTACATTTGCGTAAATTTAAATTTTAATAGATATTTAAGACGTTCTAATACATAGGACAATGGGCACATGCGGTACTATTTGGATACATGGATACATACTATACTACTACATACTATAATAATTTATTTTGTATGATATATAATAAAACATTTCACATGTACACCGACATCACCTTTTTCACAACGGGTGGTGGTTTTCTGATGGCAGTTTCCACACCTAGTTTGCTTTTCTTGTAGAATTGCCCAATGATCTAATTGGTCATAACGTACTTGTAAATCTTTTTGCTGTGCTGAATGTTCCTTTCGATAAGCAAACTGCCTTTTGTAAGCAAATCGCTTCTTGTTTTGAACTAATAATGCATTTGCAATGCTTTGCTTAAACGACAACTGATCCATTGTTCCCCCAAACATTTCATGAATCTGCCATACGTTGTGCATTGCCATACCTACACAATGACTTATAAGCGGGAAGTACCATTTTGCCCTAGTACAGATGTTCGGTACAAACGTATATTCTGGTCTGCACGATCGCCGCCTCCAGTACTTCTATTATACAATTTGTCAACATGTGTTCGATCAACCTGAATATTTTTTTTTCTCTTTTTGGTAGTATCTTTTGACAGAATGCAGAGGATACACTCCACTTAAATTTGAACCAAAGGTAACAATATTGTTAAATATTATATTGTTATCTTTTATTGTCATATAGTCGAAAGCACCACGTCAATCTTTTTTCATAGTTTTCGAATCGCGCAAGGTGCTACCTGGAGTACGGGTTTCCCTTATAGTTCCAGTTTAGAACATATTATTTTCCCACAGTTTCTTTAACAGAACAACAGACGTGAAAAAATTGTAAGAAAACAAATTAAATTTCAGATTGTTCCATTTTGTTCTCAGTACATCTGTGTATTCAAGCACAACAGAAGTTCCAACACCTACGTCCTTATAAATGGCACTGAAATTTCTAGCCGCTCCCTGATATGGCTCAAACGAAGTTGTACAACCGTACTGCGTAGTTCTGATCCGTAGGTTGTATCCATAACGTATTGGCTTGTCATGGACATATTGGATACACCCGTGTCTACCTGTCTCGGTGGTCTAGTGGTTAGCGCATTTGCCTATAGATTCAAGGACGCGGAATCGACCCTGGCCGAGGTCTTAGTTAGAGTATACAATAAGTCACTGATGGCTGCAATGCTTAGAGATGCTTGGAAAACCGTGTCCCAGATCTCGCTCTTTCAAATACAATGCAATACCTGTGTGTGGCACCATTGCCATCTGATCTATCTTATGTTCTTGTTCTATGTACGTATTTTCCAAAAAGTGCTTATTTAGGTGAGTAAAGAGTGGCCGGATTTTAGCCAATTTGTTTGACTTGTCCAATGTATTATGGCCCTGAAAATGAATGTTGGCCAAAGTGAATTCGCATTTATTTCTTGAAATTGCTGACTACTAATCCATTGTGAGAATCTTCAGAGATTCCCAATACATTCATCTTCTAGCGGCTGGGACGTATCCACTGAGAAGGATCACGCCAATAAAACACTTTATCTCATTTATGTCAACACATATTGAACTATTATACTGTGAAGCGTACCGGTTAGTTTTGTTTGTAATTATTTCCAATAGATTTTCATAAAAAAATAAACTAAAGAGAGATGTAGGTGTGCATTCGGGTAAGTCAGCACCATGAGAATTTTCAAAAACCTTTGTAATAAGTCTTCTCGGATGTAATCAAAAAACTTTCTTCTTTTTTACTGGCTATTTCAATTTCATTAGATTTTGAGCTTGAGCAAGGTGAAGTTTATTTTCAGAATCACAATCATTATCTAAATTATGTCTTGAGGATAGCTCAAGCTCACGTTGCATTTGCGATCCTAGCAAATTGTTTATGTCAAGATTGTCCTCGTTACCCAAATCTTCGTCAGTTACATCGCCGCATGCGTTGGTGGGTGGTAGTAATGTAATCGTATCCGTTTCTATATCAGAATCCTCTAGCATTGACAAATCATCGTGCAGGAAAACCTTCTATAACATAAAAAATTAATAGATACTTATGCTCCCAATGGCTTACATATAGGTAAGTATGGTTGAACTTTGGAAACAAAAAAAAAACATATATAAATAACTATCAGAATAATTCTAGTACACATCACATCCATTTTATAAACAAAAAATAAAGAAACACAAGTTAGTGAAGGATGAAAAAAATTAACTTGCCTTGCAAGTCTCACACCATATTCTACCATTTTCTAAAAACGTGTAGCAAATAGATCACACACTTTAAAGATTTTTGCTAGAAATAAAACCAGCAGCCGCCAACTACGAAATCAACCACTAAACTAACTTGAATGAACAATTATAGTGTTACTACATGACTCAGACAGACATATTCACACTTCTTTGTTGCGTACTACGTACAGGTCTGGAGGAATACGCTATGGCGTAATTGCAAATGCAAAAAAATTGCAAAATTGCCTTCATAGAAACAGTAATTTTATTTGTTATCGCAGTACTTTGCCCTTGGTAAGCTTTTACCAATTCCTCGATAAAATGTGTACTTTTAGAGTTGGTCTAATGGAGATATTATTTTTAACACTTTATAGAGGTCACCGTATCAAAAGATTGGTTGTTTTGCGTGTCAACGTAGAAGTATTTGCATATTTAACGAAACTTTGGCTAGCTTTCTTTATGCAAATCTTGGAATAATCGTATTGAAATTCATTATTCGTTTTCAAGGATAATCTTGCAGATTGAACAACCTCTGCATATAAAATAAATTGATCTTTTTCAAAACTATGAATTAAAAAAGATTCCTTCAAGAAATAATCCATTTCATGTTAAAAATCTGTATTATCCCTTACGTTGTACTACAGCAGGACTTCCAAATATAAGCTAAAATAAAATCCCGAATTAGCAGGAGCTCTCCAATTCTAACTAAACAAACATATTAATATGTTTATTGACAATAATTCTATGTTTTAAAATCTTAGAGATTTGTTTTCTAACATTTACACATGACACAAATTTCTGCATATGTAAAAGTGTTGAATCATTTAATGAACATTCTAAATCGTTCGTAGCTGCATTAATGTTAAAGGCGAGTTCAAGCAGATGGGAGGGATGCAGATTTAGCAGATTCTTCTACAACTATAGTCTACTAATGTTTTCACAAATTTGGTAGCATCTATCGAAATTTCGTTTCTAAACACTAAGTAAGTGTTTCTATATTTTACTGTATGCTTACCCGACTGCAGATACAATGCAGATGAAGACGAAATTATACGATTTTACCAAAAACTCGAAACAGTAATAAAACAGATACCATCAAAAGAAATAACCATCATACAGAGAGACTTTAATCCTAAAATTGGAGAAATACTTACGACGATACTTTAAGAAATGTTGTGGCTAAATACGGAATAAGCAAACGGAATGAGTCTGGAGAAACTTATTCATTTCTTCAATAAGAATATCTTTACGATAACAAACAGTCTATTTAAAAATCATATCATCCAGATAAACAACACAAAAACCTGATTGACTACATAGTAATCAATACTACATAGAAAATATCTGTCAAAAATGCTAAAACGCTCCCTGAAAGGGACTAGTTTATCAACTTTTAAAGGCTAATGTAAAAATACATTTAAAAAACCAAAGAAGGTATACAAAGAACTAGCACGACTAAGCAACCAACTTAGAACAATTTAAAGATCATGCCAATGAGAAAATAGATAATTTCAAAGAGAACTGTGGTAACTATACAGAAACCGATGCCAATTCCTTATGGAACAAACTAAACAACAAAATGCGTTCTACTTAAGATAACGTTATTAAAAATGATAAACAAACAACACAACAATAGAAAATAAATCATTGGATGGAAAGTGACACATAGGATTTAGTCGCACAGAGAAAAGAACTGAACGTAAAAGGCTATAGAGAAAATGAAAAAAACATTTACAAATAGTTGACAAGAAATATGCAGAGACAATGCAGAAGAACAAAATAATTACATCAGAAAACGATATCAAGAAGCTGAACAACACTCATATAGAGACTAAAGTAGAGACCTCTTCTGTGAGGTACGAAAGAATGCACGCACTACCCCTACAGAATCGACCATCAACCGGACATACTTGACATAGTGCTACTCAAAAACGGTTGCCACCCAGTATACCAAAGCGTAGTCTCCGAATTCGGACCACATACCCGTCCTTATAAATTCCTTCAGCAGCCCACAAATTACACAAGCACAGCCAAAATTAAGCAAGATTGTAGAATGTAGAATGAGAATTGTTCGGTGACACTCTCAATAAAAACATCAAAAATCCCGGAAACTTACAGACTACAGAAGCAATAGATATTGAACTGGCGAACTACACAATTCGCCATTAAACTAAGCGTACAACAAGCAACAACAATACACAAGACAAGAAAACCACAGTATTATAACCTACCACCCGCGCAGATAATGAATTTAATAAAATAGAAAAATAGAACAAGACAACTATGGTAAAGACATAGATCACCACAACTGAGAGCGCAACTCAACAGTCTAACGCATCGCATCAAACAAGAACTAGATACAATAAGACTAAGTACATATCAGCAATACATTAAAGAACTACAGCCATCTTCTGAAAACGTTCAACAAGACTTTATCAAAGAGGTATGTACAAACGTAAGTACCAAGTACCTAAAGCTTAGTGAAATTAAAACCTTAATAGACAAATTACCACTAAGAAAATCACCAGGTATAGACGAAATCCGAAATGTAGTACTTAGAAGCCTGGCAAAGCAAAGCACTGGCGTATCTTGCAACCATTTAACACTGGCTTAAGACTAGGGAGTTTCCCGAAACATTGGAAATTCTCACAAATACTACCATTCAACAAACCAGCAGAGAACAAAACTAATGCGCAGAATTACTGTCCCATAAATCTATTATCTACTCTATCTACGGTACTCGAAAAAATCATTTAGAAAAAAAATTAAATAACTTTTTAGCCAGCCAAAATATCATACCAAGAAGGCAGTTTGGGTTCAGAACTAAACACTCGACCGTTCACCAACTGAAAAGGATAACCGAAGCAATCGAAAGAGGCCCCAAGGAAAAACATGATACAACAGCTTTTATAGACCTAGCACGAGCATGTGACTGGTTCCACAAATAGAGAATTCAGATCGACTCAATAAAATGTGAAGCAAAAATCTTTACTCTCAGGCATATTAGGAATCCTAGTAACTTAGTGATTAACCAAAAATCAGTAAAGTGGAACGCTAAAAACTCAGCTGTTAAATACATAGGTGTGTTTCTTGACACGATATTAACATCGGGTTACCACTTAAACAAAAAATTAAATCAATTTCATACGAAACTTGCACTACTTTACCCACTAATTAACAGAAAATCATCATTACAAATATAATATACTAAAACTATCTACTTAGCAATACTTCGGCCAATACTAACATGCATGTCAAATGTTGGGCAACACTTCAAGAACTAACATCAACAAATTGCAAACTCAGCAGAATTAAGTCCTCCGGATACCTACCTAAACACCTTGATTTATGAGGAACAAACAGTTCCACGAAGAATTAATTGAATTGAGACCTAAAACTTGGACCATAGAAGATAAATATGTATAGTAAGCGAAATAAATAACATCGTGGACACTCGCAAATCGTATGTGAATATGTGTACAGGGACGAAAGGAAACAGCATCTGCTTGCAAATAAACACCAAAGAAACTGGACAAAAATGTACAAACTATCGAACTACAGCATCCCACATCCCATGCCGTCAAAATACTTCTAACAATACTGCATGAGAAGCTGAAACACTCCACACACTGGAAAATCCCTTAGGAACAAGCCGGGTCCGTAAAGGGCAGAGTAACAAGAGAACAAGTCCTAAACATACGTCAGCTAATAAAAAAGACCAGAAAGTATAATGTGGCTGCGTTTCTATGCTTTCTGGACTATTCAAAAGCTTTTGACTGTGTGGTTTGGTCAAAACTATGGAAAATACTAACAAACTTCAGTGCATCTCGTGTCACTGATAAAAAACCTATACTAAAGTGGTGTAACAGAAAAAATAGACATAAGCAATCAAGACCATTCCATATCAGACGAGGAGTAAGACAAGACTCTCACTATTGTTTAATACATATATTATAAAATCAACTTTGGAAGGATGGGAAGGTGGATTAGCATAGACGCCAAACTAATTAATAATCTCCGAAACGCTGGCGGTACTACCATTATCGCCAAAAACGAAAACGATTTAATAAAGCTCCTTAGCACGATTGAGAAAGGAAGCAGTCATTGCAGTCTACAATTAAACCGTCAAAGAACAAAAATAATGATCATTAATCGCAATATTCCCTGCCCATACAATGGAACTATAGCAGGCGTAGAAATTATAGAAAACTGTCAATATTACAATTTACTTTCGGCTTAGACCGCGTCGTCATTTGGGAACTACACCCAGCATTATCAGGTAAGGTCCGACCTGTAGCTTGTCTGCCTTTACAAGCATTTGCTCTAGAAGCATGCATCTTCAGAGTGAATATAACATTCTGAAGAAGCAAGCTGCAATGTCTTGCGAAACGTTAGTTTGTATGGGTTCACAAACAGCTAACAGGCATAAGCCGATTAAGTATTATTGTCCTGGCAAACAAAATACATCAAGATCAACCTTACCTGATAATGCTGGGTGTAGTTCCCAAATGACGACGCGGTGTAAGCCGAAAGTAAATTTTAATATTGGCAGTTCGAGAAACCGCGAAAGCCTCAAAGAATAAATTGTAGAGAATTTCTTGTATCTGGGCACACTATTAAATAAGAGTGGGGCTGTGAAGAAAAAATTCGCCAACGAATTGCTGTAGGTAAAATAGCAATGAATAAATTAAGAAAGATATGGAGCGGTAGGAACATGACCAAAGCAACAAAAATAAAGCTGGTGAACACCCTTATATTTCCGATAACACTACAGGGCTGAAGCGTAGACCATGAAGTCGTTTGACCGTAAAAGACTTAATTCGTTAAGATGTGGTGCTGGCGTCGAAGCTACGTATTCCATGGACGGAACTACGAACGAACAACTCTATATTAGAAGAACTACATATAGAAAACCCTCTGGCAACTTCTGTCGAATACTCCGATATTTCGGACACATAGTAAGACTTCCAGAGTCCCCATAAAATTGAAAGCACTTGTTTCACTTTCCCGCTAGCGATGTTATCCCTTTCCAAAAAAATCCGCGTTCACTTCTTTATTGTTTGAAAAGCGCTGTGTACGAAGAAGCTTTTACAAAAGCCGGAACAGATAATAATCCGAGGGAGCTAGGACAGGGTTGTAAAGTGGGTGGTTTAACTGTTTAAAGTCATAAACGCAGATAGTAGCTAGTTTTTTTTGTGATATAGGTATAGGTATTCTTGACTGAAGATCTTCATGATAGACCCACGTTTCATCTCCAAACACCAAATGTTGGTAAATATCATCTAAGGTCCATGTGCAGCAGTTCCAAGTTCTCTTGGCCGCAGTGGCCTTCGACGTCTTTCTGAAGTGCTGTGAATATTGGAAAAACCCATGTCGCACTGACCTCTGACATCCCAATGTCTCGTACACTATTTTGTAAACTCTGCCCCTTGCGATGCCCATTTCTTCCACTATTCGACCAATTTTTACTCGTTTGTCTGCCATTATTAAATCTTCTTTTTTTTGTACGGTCCTGCCGAAGATGCCCAATGTGGAGATTATCTTCAATCGACTCTCTTTACCCCACTTGAATTGCTTGCTCAAAATTTTCACTTTGTAGTATGAAGGAGTATCCTCACCGTAAACTGACACAGCCTTTTATGAATTTCTTTTGGCTTCTTCCCTTATTTGGTCAAAAATTTAATACCCGAAAGGTATTCAAAATCAACCAATTTCCTAATTGACTCACACCCGGAACCAATTCCCATGTTGTCAGTCTGAATGATAGAACGTCACTGAGATGTAACTTGACTTAAATCGCATGTCAAGACAGGTCTCAACAAGCATCGGCTTGTTCAAGTTCGGTCAGTTTTGTTTTTTGTAGCTTATGTAGATATATTTTTATACGCTCCTCGTATCTATACAATATAAATAATTATTCTCTTGGACTTAACAGACCTCTGGTTGATATACTTAAATTTAAACCTAACTTTACATTCACATAAGAAAATAAAATTCATATATAAACTATTTATTGCTGCTTGATTACAACGGGGCCACTCGTAATTGCCAAGTCGATAAAGAGTAACGTATACCAAAAACTAAAATCGTAAATGCATATCCCCTATCCATCTACGCTCTAATCGTATAATGGAAATTATGAGAACGTAGCACGGGACAGTAAATCAAGTGGAAACACGATTCCAAACGCCATTTTCTGAAAAAAAAAATCAACTTATGAATTCTAAGCAAATGAGGTATTCGTAACAGTGCCATAGACAAATAACTTGTTTGTATTTGCCTATGCAAGTGCGTACAAAAATTTTGTGCATTCCAAACTTGTGAGAAATACTATTCAGGATATTAAGCAGTTTGATGTCTATAGCGACACTAAATAGTTTTGGAGTTATTCCAGTATGAAAAATATATGCGCACGTATAGTCTACTCCAGAGAACAGTTCATTAATTATGAGTAAATAAGTTCGACAGGGGGTTTGAATTCAATTGAATTTGTTTTTTAACTTTCGTATTCTACAAGTACATAGGAATTTTTTCTACTACATACAACAATCAGGGTTTCTTACATCCGATTACTCACTGTTTCCTATTTTACGAATCTTCATCTGTAAGCTATCAGCGCTTCGAACACATGCTAAACAAATTATCACTTGTAAAACATCGCATCATCATCATCTCCTTCATGCTTTGAACGTAAGTCGATTGCGTTACTACTTCACTGTAATTGCAGTTGTTCTTTCCATCGGTTTCGTGGTCTGCTTATTGATCTTCTCCCTTTTGCTCGGCATCTATAGTATCTCTCAAGTAGTCTATCATTATCCATTCTTTCCAAATGTTGGTGCCATTTATATCTATATTCCTTTATTTTATTTTGTAAATCGTATATGTTTAGTTCAATTCTTATATCAATATTTTTTTTTCTTTCAATACGGCTATATATATCCTGCTATGTTTCGTAGAAATCTCATTTCAGATGTTATCCTGCGTTCCTCATTTTTGGTGGTTGGCTAGCATTCGCTACCGTATGTAAGACTTGGAATATACACTACTTTACAGAATTTATCGGTGGTTCTATTCGTATTAAGTATTAAAGATGATTCAGTTGTTCTAGAGTTTCGTCTTTCAAGATACTTTTTGAATGGACAGGTTCGTTTTCGCAGTTTTGTGAAGCTGCTCTTTGTAATGACTTCTAAATTTGCCACCACGAGTCTGCAAATAGAAAAGAAGCCACATATTTGTTTATGTTTAAATAGAGCTTGTTGATCCACTTCCTAATAGCTTCATCAATCATCATTAGGTATTGTCTATCCAACTGCGGATGTAGGCCTCCCCCGTACTCTTCCACCGTTGTCGATTCTCCGCTTCTCTTATCCAGTTTAGGCCCGCCGTCTTTTTTAAGTAATCGGACCATCTCGTTATGGGCCTTCCTTTGCTTCTGTTTGCGCTCTAGGGTCCCCATATTATAAGTTTGTTACACCAGCCGTTATGTTTTCTTACAGCATGATCAGCCCACTGCCATTTTAGCCAAGCTATTTGTTCCACTATGCCGATCACCTGTGTCTTTTCTCTGATCCATTCATTAGTTTTCTGATCATTCAAGCTGATTTCTAATATACGCCGTTTCATAGCTCTTTGATTGACATGGAGCTTATTAATGATTCTCTTAGTGAACGTCCAAGATTCTGCTCCATAAGATACAATGGTAGTATGCACTGATTATACATTTTCCTTTTTAAATCTGTTGCTATTTTCATCTCCATTGCGTCTTTTACTCTTCCGTAAGCAGCCCATCCCAGTCTCATCCTTTTTTCCACTTCCGCAGTTTGATTTTCTTTGCCTATCGTGACTATTTGACCTAAGTAGACATAGCTGTTGACTCTTTGAATGCTATTACCATTCACTTCAAACTCCTCCGCGTTCTCCACTTCGTTTGATATTATTTTTGTTTTTCTCATATTGATTTCTAATCCTACACTTTCTAAACAATCTAACTAAATGGTGTGTAGACCAAGGGCGTACCCAGGATCGGAATTAGAGCGGGGAGGGGGGGTAAACACGGTTTCCTACAAAATGAAATTCCAAACTATTGAAAAACTGTTTTTATTAATCACTAAACATACTAATGCTACCACTTTATAATAGTTACCTACTGCCTACACTGTACTTAACTGAGCTAAATTTTTATGTTAATTAAGCCAGGTCTTCACTCTTCGAAGCGTACTGAAAAATCATTCTACGGTCACCGTAGTGCATGAAATAGTGTTCAAAATTGAGAGTGCTTTTCTCATGGCGGGGAAAAATATTGGTTTCGTTAAACAGGTCAACGACTTCTGTATCCCTTAATTTGTCTTCAGGTAAATTCTTCTTCATCTAAAACGTATACCAAAGGTCCAGTTCTCCGGTAACATGATCCAACTCATAGAAAATTTTAAACAATTCTGCGTTCTTGTGTACGACTGTAATATTAGTTATGGTCATGTATAAAAGATGTAGTTTTGTTAACGCAAAAGCTGGGATATTTTCTTGGGAAAATCGAATATTTAACGATGACGCAAGCGAATCCAAATATAGTATAATTAATGAACGTCGCCAATATTCATTATCATTGTCTGATGGAGGATTGCTCCTGTGTTTTTGCTTTTGCGCAAGACGTGGAACAGAAATTTCCAATTCCATTGTAATTAATGTATTGTGCTTCTTTAAGTAATTCGTAAGGGATTCGATTTGCGTCGTTACAGTCTTTTTTGAATACGTCAAGGATTCCTGTAATGTGTTCTCCCACCGCGATCAAATCCATGGTCTTTCCTTGCAAGACGTTAACTACTGTTTCCAACACAGTCGAGTAAATCGTAGGCCCCGTGTCCAAGTGTTGTTGGGCACGTCAAAAGAACCCTCAAACAGGTTAAATTTCCAGATGTGATAGGATCGCTACCTGGCATCGGTGGTTAGCTATAGTAGCAGAAATAGGCCGACGTTAAATATAAACAAACAAACAAACAGTCGAGTATTTTGCTACTATAATAGTAATAGTAATTTAGGACCATTGTTGTTTCTCATATTTATAAACGATTTGCCTGACTCGATAGAATACTCTAAAATTTTGCTATTTGCTGATGATTTGAAAATATTTAAAAAAATTAAAAATTCGGATGATTGCGAATTATTACAAAAAGATCTCGACTCAGTTGTAAATTGGAGTTTAAATAATCATCTTTATTTCAACGTCAGCAAGTGCAAAATTATGACATTTTCTTTGAGAATTAATTACATTTTTTTAGAATATAAAATTAATCAAGAAGATTTAAAACGCGTACACAATAATCGAGACTTAGGGGTGTTATTTACTTCTAATTTGAAATGGGATACTCATATAGATCACATTGTAAATATGTCACTTAAAAATCTAGGGTTTTTAATGAGAAATACGTATGAATTTAACACCACAAAATCAATTCAAATACTTTATAATTCGATAGTAAGATCAAAATTAGAATTTGCTAGCAGGGTATGGAATCCTGGTACCACGCAAAATCAAAATAAAATTGAAACGGTTCAAAATAAATTTTTGAAGTACATTTATTATAAGCGCCATAAGCAATATCCACGATATGATGAGTATCATAATATTAGACGTGATTTCGAGATTCTCAAATTAAGTGAAAGACGTGAACTGTCGGCTGTGCTTTTCATCTATAAACTAATTAATAATAGAATCGATTGTCCTGTATTACTGCCAATGGTTAAACTTTATACTCCAGCTGTTAGATGCAGACCGCGTGATTTATTTTACTTGCCGTTTTGCAGAACTAACATTCGATCAAACTCTTCCATAGTAAAAATGTTGAATATAACTAATAGGGTGTTATTTAATACAGATATGAATATTTTTGATAGATCAGAAAATTCTTTCAAAAAGGCTTTATTAAATATGTATAAGGAAAGGTAAAGTTAGATGTTGAAGGTGCTTGCAGTTCGTTCGT
>JABXWE010030904.1:0-30446 GCA_014611495.1 Limonius californicus
TCATTTTAACCAAGTTTACTCTACCACCTGCACCGTTTATTTAGTGTATTTGGTGTATATGTGATATTCTACATTTACTCCAATGTTATACAGTGTGTCGCATTTAAGATGAAGACACCCCCTACACACAAAATAATTAAAGTTTATTTTTTAAATTGATATTTAGTGTGCCATGAAAAGTAAAAACTTGACACATTGTCAATTTAATAGTATCATGTATTCAAATATTTCAGTAAAATAAATAAATAGCGTATAAACTTGTAATTATTTTGTGTATAGACCAAAATAATGAAAAAATTAAAAATGTGAATTTTGTCATGAAACTCGGTATATGGGGTTAGAATAATATTCTGAACAACTTTTTCTAATAATTTTCTTCGATATCTCTAACGCGAAGCAAAATATCGAGAATTGACCCTGTTTGTGAATTCGTAGTAAACTGAGTTTAAAATTCAGATTTTAGTTGAGTATCTTAAAAAATGTGAGGCATCAACCTGCGCAAAAATTCAAATCTGTATTCCTTCAAATAGCGAAAATATGGGGGTGTCTTCATCTTAAATGCGACACACTGTATATTAAAATGATAAATTATATTTTATATTTATACACTTGTATTTGTCGATATTTATATTTATTAGTATCTTATTATTATATATTATTATTATCCTTATTATTATTATAATTTAATTTTATCCGTTATACGCTCATTTATATACGTATGTTAATAGTATAACTATTTAATATCATGTAATCATTCTAAGTTTTCAGCAATTATTACCTCAGTAATTATAGAATATTACAAAGTTATTTACCACGTACTAAAAAGTAAACATTTTCGTAAATGCTAATCTTCACACCCTCTTCGGGAAAAGAACAATCGTATTCAATTCATTCTTGAAAATACAGTGTCACACCCCTAAAAGGTGCTAACTTACATAAATATGATCATTTGCACATGCTTGGGTAGGATTCAGTTGAATCCACTATTATGGGTAATTTATCCCTTCAAATGCAATTACTATCTTCTGGAAGTAAAAAAAGTGGATTAATATTAATTAACTTTCATTTCATTTATGGATATAATTTTTGTTTCCACAGCAATACTTATTTTACATTTAATGGAGGAATATATAGTTTCCACAACTTTATCGACCTTAGTTGATTTTGGTGATGAATGGGCGAAATCGGCGATACTGTTTTTCAAGCATTTCTATGCACGGCGTCCGTTATTGGCTTATTCTATAACCTAACTATTAATTTTACCTATCTGAGGTAGTTTCAAACCCAATAGTAATTTTAACGTTATCTAACAGAAGGCCCCACCCGCAAAATATTATCGATCTGGAACCTGGAAGTTTTGAACCTTGATTCTACCAGCAACTGCGTTAATCACTTTACCACCAAGGCCGGCTATGCCGAGGTTAATAATAAAATAATATATTACTTCAGTAGCCTGAGGAATAGTGCAAATGACAAGTAGAAAATGTGGTAATCTGAAGATTTTTGAAACTAAAATAAATCAATATTTAAATAAAAGATGATAGTAAGAATGTGACAATCGATATCACAGAAAAAGAGAAATTATTTGATGAACCTTCTAGGTAGTAAACGAAAAATCTTTTTAAGAAAAATTATAATAAATACATAACGTCTCAAGATTAGCTCATAATATACGGGATGTTTAAAAAATACGTTCGGATATTTTACCCACTTATAGATCTCATCAATACAAACAAAAAAATGGTAATAAGGAGTTTTTTAAGAAATAAATATTGCTTGTTACTTGAATAAGTTCCCCACCCATTAAAACAAATAACAATGTAATAAAACATTTCCATTACAACTTATTAAAGTAGGTGCTGTACATGTCCTCTTTCCATTTGTACACATCCTTCGCATCTCCGTAAACATTCTTTCAAAGATTCCCAAAATTATAGGAAAAGTCTGGTAGGCAAGTTCTATTCGTTCTCTCAATTCGTTTAAATTATTCACAGGGCTTGAATAAACTAACGACTTTAAATACCCCCAAATACAAAAGTCGAGCGGATTGCGGTCAGGAGATCTAGGTGGCCACATAACTGGACCCTTCGCCCTATCTATCTGCCGTTGTAATTTTCGTTTAGGAAATTTCTGACCATGATTGAAAAATGTGCAAGAGCCCCATCGTGCATCAACCACTTATTCATTCTATGAATGAGGCGTGCATCTTCTAACAATACTGACAAGGCATTACGCATAAAGTTAAGATACAATTGGCCAATCAAATGGTTCGAAAGAAAAGAAAGGTCCTCTCAAAAACCCCAACCCAAACGTTATTTGAAAATCGCTATTGATGATTCGATTAAATAATTACATGAAGGTTTTCATCTGACCAAACATGGCTATTGTGGAAATTTCTTGTGAAACTAGCTTTGTGAGTAAATAAAACTTCACTAACAAAGTTTGCGTTTTCCGCAACACCTGTCAGTGCCCATCGGCAAAACACTAGACGTGCAGCATAATATTTGAATATAGTATGATTACAATTGCTCTTCACGTAACATCCTCCAAATTAGGGAAGCATTAATATTTGTTTCGGCAGAAAGTCTTTTAGTACTGGTACCTGGATTTTCTTCAATCCTACTTAATTGTTAAGTTCCGCTTCAGAAGTAGAAACTGATCTAGGCCGACCATCACACCGTTTTTTGATTTAAATGCGCCAACTTCGGATAAACGTTGATGCAAATTGGTAAACAATTTGTCACACGGAAGTGTCCGGTTCGGAATTTCTTCGGTATACAAGCGACGTGCCTCATAAGAATTACTAAACACCTTGTATATAGTCAATTCTTCAGACATCGGATAATGGAAGAAGTTTACAAAAACTAAATCAAGTCATTTTAAGGCAAATAAAAAAATATTATCGATTGCTTCATTAATAGATTTCAAAAATACTAATATTTGTGGTCACTGAATAGGTAGTACCGTGCGATAAATTATACGAAGCATGCGCAAATAGATGCAAAATTGTCAAAATAATCAAATGACAGACGATAATGTAGAATTCTATGGAGATTTTATAATATTAGGCTGATGCATAAGTTCGTAGCGCTTTTATTTATTTATTTTACACGACCGCACTACAAAGTCAACAAACTGCAGCAATAAGGAACGCAAGCGAGATAAGAGAAAGTGCATTAATAAACACTAAAAATTGCTCGCTTACGAATCGATATACCAATTTTGAACAAAATTTTGCTGTGTGAGACGACATAGAATTTTGTAACAACACTGTTCAAAATTTTATATAAAATTCTGTGTCGTGCCATGCAGGCCTTAGATATATTTATTATGTCAAATATTTTTAAATAAATTACTAATACCCATCAATGTCACTAAAAGTACTTGTCTCTGGTATTTCATGTGTTTGTATACTCTTTCGACACTGACATTTTATTTCCTGTTTCTCTTTATGAATTCTGGATAAATCTTACGAGATTCTAATGAAAACCAACATTACAGATAAGCCCAAAATAAAGTAACAACAAATAGTATGTTCAATAAGTCATAAATTACAGCAGACACTCGATAACGTAATCACCGAATAATGACAACATCGCGCTAATGTAAACACAAAATTATTACTATAGGATCAAATAGAACGCCCGATAACGTAAACAACCTGTACAGTTCAATAATGTAAACACTTCTTTTTTATTGTTTTTATAATGTACATACGTGACTCTCAGCAAATTATTTATAGGAACAGCGCTGACTTCATTTTAGTCGTTAAACTTAAGTCAGGCATATTGTATACGTTTATGCATTACGACTATGGCATCCACATCCAATAAAAGAAAGTGTTTAAGATTGAGTGACAAAGTGAAAATCATAGACAAGGTTGCACTTGGTGCAGGAGTGAGGCAATTAGCAAAAAAATATTAATTGTGTTATTAAATATTAATAATTTGCTGATTAATAAAATCACGCTCGCTAATGTAAACATTTCGATAATGTGAACCCGTTCGGGTCTGAATTAGTTCACGTTATCGAGCGTCTGTGGTGTTTCAAATTTTTACATTTACATTTTATTATATTATTTATTTTAATAGATTTTTCGTTATGAGTATTTTAAGCTGGCATGTAATAAATATACTGCTGTTCTATTTCCGGTGTTATCCATGGCCTTCCTTCCGGTGAAAACCAGTTATTCCTAGCTGTTCCTTCTAGATCCCTAGAAGATTATTCGTGTAAACTAACTAATCTATTTTTTAAACTATATTTAGGTACTTAATTGCGGCTATATATTAACTATTTAATACCAGAAAAAATTAAGTAATAAATAAAAGTTAAAATTGTAGTGTAAAATAATCAAGACTTATTTAAAAATAGCAAAACTACTAAACTGTATCAAAAGCAATACATGTACATGAAGTTACTTAGATTTTGTTTACATATTCTCTGCGGGTGTTTATTTTGTAATATTTCTGTAACTATAGTATTCCATTTGTTAACTCACAAGAGAGCTGTGTATTAATGTGAATCGCTTATCTATTTTATAACTGCTCAATGCATCTACTACTTTTAGTAAAGTATTTCCTAAAAGCGTCATTTCGAAGAGATACTGTTGTTGAAAGCACTATGTATACTACATGCTTAAAGTAAGTAACAATGTGTATTTTTTAATATAGTACAACAATTACTTTCATAACATGGCAGAGTCCAGCAAACTAGTTTGGCCATTCAAGCAGTCTCTTTTTCATATTAATAAGTATCAGAAAAAAGCTAAAGGGCTTTGTGAAAACGTTATACGCATTATACGACGCATAGTGACGTTGCGACTCTACTATCAAGTGTGACAAATCGAGAAACACGTTCCGCATCTGACTATGTTATACAAATCGTTATGTTGTCCGTATTCTACGCAATTAATATGCGGATGACCTTAATGCATTATGCATGTTTTACCGTACGTATTTATGCATGTGACATTAAAATTAATAAACGAAGATTGAGGGGGCGAGATCAGATACATTAATCTTCATGAAATATTGTCATAATTTCCCTTCGAATAATAAAGACATTCATTTATCAAATGTAATTGTATAAATTATTAATAACATGTCAAAAGCTGCAAATTATTTCCGTAATATGTACCATAAATCATTTCGCATTTGCAATCTATGTCGAAACCTCTTAAATCAAATTAATAATTTCCTTTATTTGATTGGTTTCCCCTGCTCATTGGATTTTTAATGCTTATTCTACTGATATTTCATCCAGTCGCCGGCTAAGCATTTCTAAACCAAAAAAAACAGGCGACATCGGCAGCAGTTTCTTTCACATAATTTTGTGAGACGGCATTTTTACTCTAACGTTTATAAATAAACCTGTGCGCTTCCATGTGTTGAGAGACAAGCTATTAGCATTCCTCTCGTAAAACCGACAAGAATTTTACAGTTTGTAAAAAGCACATTTATTTTCTTGTAGATTCAATAAATTTCGTTGGGCACACTAAATAACTACCCACATATTTTAGCAGGAAAAACTCTGCAATCTACAAAGCTGAAAATTACTAGGATATAATCTTTTTTAAAGATTTTATGTGCCTGCTGTGTTTTAACTTCATCTGGGTTGCAATGTCGGAAATTCAACCTACAAACAGTATATCATCGTTTAGTTAAACATTTAAATACAGAAGATTTATTAAATATTAAATTAACCATTTCATAATTGGGGGACTATAACACTTCTTAACAGCACAAGCTAAATATTAACTTGTAACACCTGAGAAAGAATGGGAGGAATAGTTGATAGACATCTAAGACCCACCCAAGCAGGATTCAGACCTCGGCGTTCATACATAGATGAAATTTGTACTCTTCGGAAAGTTTGTAACGTTCCACCCGGTGGCTTATATGGGGCGCGAACGCTCCAAAATTTATAACCTGGGTAGTCTCTCAAGTTGTCCAGAATTCAATTATAAGTGCTTGGAAAAAATAAATTATTAACTCTTACGTAATGGTATATGTACACAATATTGATAAACTAAATAAATATTACACTCGAATCAATTATTAACAAATAAAATAGATGTCTCTGCCACTGGTTTGTCCTGATAGGCCCAATGGTTCGTAGGTCCGGGTCGGTAGAACGACTGCGAACTGGCTCTGGTAGGTGAAATAGCTTCTCGAGTGGACAAAATGTCCGCCGCTGTCGCCGGTACTAATCAAACATAAACAAACCAATTAGCTTTAATTTGTTGTTGCCAAGGACGTAATTTCCTTGCGAGGGGGATAAACGGTATTCGGGATTATTAACAGTGAGGGTTAAACTTTGCAGCGTAAGAATTATACTTAATCAGTGGGAAAATTTTCCTTACTTAAAACAACGTGAACTTTGTTAACCAGTTACAATTTCTGTACCGAGATTCACCTGTGTCTCGTTAGATGTAAATAGCTCCAGAATAAACAATCTGTGTGTATTGAATTACAAACTTTACTTTAATAAATCTTCAAACAGGAGATTTTAATTAAATCAGTTTTCCTGGAAGTTAAAACTCAAGCTACGCGTTTTTAACAGTGCAATTGTGGTATAGATAATTCAACCCTGCATTGTGTAAATATTACTGGGATAGGATTCTGACTTTTACAGTGAAAATATCGGGCACACGAAAAATGCACTCTAATTAGTCGGCCAAAATTCTCCAGTCTACTAACGAGAATGGGGCTAATTCCCCTACAAATTTGCACAAAATTACTCTGCGACAGAATTTGTAAATCGCTTTGAACTGTTCAAAATACTCCAAATCAATTCAAATCTTCTAGCGGGACTTACAAAAATTTGACGTCTTGTGAAATTTCTCCACAAATTACGACAAACCTTGTACAGGGTGTTCAACTAATAACAACAGTAATTATTAAGGCTTATTTACACCGTCGATTCAGACACCGACCTTATAAGCAATAATAATCTTTATACAGAATTTTCTTTTGATCTTAACCGTTTCAAACACCGGCACAAGAGCAATAAAAATGTCTGTCCCAGGGAAGACGGACTACTGGGCACTCAAATGAACAAGCAAAGCAAGTTAAATATTTATATCTACTAACTTTCCTGTCAAAATGTGCTAGAAATCCAACAATTTCGAACGGCGGTATAATTTAACCAATTACCCCGACAGCTATCTACGGTCGACGCACACTGGCTCGCTCGGCTTCGGACTCTGTAACTGGAAATTCAAAATTATTAAATTTGTTAATACAACGGCAAAATACTGGAAAATTATTAATTCACTTTCGGGTAAGTATACGGAATTAGTAAACGGATTTTACTAGACTGGTTAATTTCAGGATCGGATTTTCAACGCTAGGACCTTTTAAGAATACTCTTAAAAGAAGGCTGAGGAATATTTTCTGACTTTTGATGAAATCAAGAGCCAGGAAATAAAGTGATTTCAAATGGCCGCTCTTGCGGTTTTATACTGGCCAATTTTCGGTTTCCGACATGCGCGCACCCTCCTCTGATGTAGAGAGGGACGCGTGTTCTGGAACATTCCGCGTCACGGCTGCGGCAGATGTTTGTTGTTGGAGCTGGTCTTATCTCAAAATGTTGAACTTTTGTGTAATTAGTAATTAAACACCAAATATTCACTTTTCACCATTTTGACCCGTTACAATTTATAGAAGCAGTCATCGAATAGAACAAAGAATTATACCTCGGATTTATCGATTTCGAGAAGGCCTTCGATAGGATACATAGAATTCGAGTGTAAATAATACTAGAAGATTTCTAAATACTAGCTAAAATAATTCAAATAATCTAATTGTTCTAGAAAACTACAACACACCCAGCTAAGATGATATCCCTACACAAAACTTCTTCAATAAGTTGAATAAATTTAGGTATATATGGGGAATTATTAAACTATATTTAAAATCCACCAGCAAAAAAACCAAATTAAAGTATAAAGTAATGGTCGTTTCTGCGCTTTTATATGGAACATAAAACTGGACTCTAACACAAAGAAAAAGAAAATTAATCGAATCTCCAAAGATCAAGTTCTTACGACATGTGGCAGGTTACACGTTGCTCGACCACAAAAGAAGCGGAGAGATACGACAAAAATTACATATATTTAATATAAAAAATGGACGAATACAGATATAACTCAATAGAACACATAAATAGGGTGGACGACGGCCGTATCCCTAAGCAACATTTAAACTGTAAGCTGGAGCGATCAATGTATGAGACTGCAACAAACCATATAGATTTCATCCTGGATAATGATGTGATGATAGAGGCACAAGTGGTTTTCAAAATGTTATGAAAGATATGAACATCAACAGATTTTTTATAAAAACGAAACTTTAGCTATTCAATACAAATGCGTATTATTATATGGTTGCGAATCGTGGTCAATAGGTGTCATAATATCAAAATTCAGAATGGCGGAATGGAACAAATCAAGAACCTATTGAGAAAACAATTAGAAGAAGCAAACACTACGCAAAACGAACTGCGACGAATCAAAACAAGCCTTATAATGTAACATACATGGTAAAACAAAAACTAGAAGACCTGCTAACACCTGAAAGAGAACTGTAAATAATGACTGAACCTTTTTAACAAAACCTGGGGTGACATTAAAAATGATGCACAATATAGAACAACATTTGCACCTTGGCAACGCACAAGCTGAAGAAGAGAAACATCTTTTCGTACCTTTGCGAGGAGATGTTCCTGCGGAATTTAATGTGATGATGGGTATGTACAGCTATATTCAAAATAACTTTGGTAATCTTCCTGTAAAACAGTTTCTCTATTTTTGCTATGTTACAAAAAAGTACACTAGTTACAAAAAAATTTTGCAAAATCATGTAGTGTGCGATACATTTTATAGTAATGTTAACTGACCAATAAATTATAGGAACCAAAGCTGAAGAGAGTGGTGAAGAGGATGTTGCTGAGCATTTAGAAGATGAAGATGAGGATGATGAAACAGCAATATCAGAACCAGAGAGAAGACATTTTGCCTTGTGCATTATTTGCCAAGAATAGCCCCGACACACAACACAACACAACAGTCATCATTCCATGAAATCATGTCGGTTTCTGCGAAGTAAGTAGGGACGAAATGGAACAAAGGAACGCTACCTGCAAACGCCCCTACCTATATGGGTATATAATTATGCCGTATGTCCATAGGATTGGCAACCAATAGAATAATATACCTATACGTGTAGTTACAACCTAAATGTAAATACATTGCTTTGTAAAAATAAAATAAAGTATCGTTAAGAAAGTATTAGGTTTTATGATTATGGTTGGCGTTATGAAAATTCAAAATAAGCAGTTGGCGGTGTGGTTAGTTGACGTTATAGTCAAGGTTGGCTTTGTGATCACAGTTGGCGTTATGAACAGAGGTTGATAGTTGGCGTTAGGATCATGGTTGGCGTGATGGAAACTCAAAATAAGCGGTTGACGTTGTGTTCAGGTCCCGTCCAACTCACACAAAAGTGTTATAATAATAATGATTTAGTATTCAGAAGAAGACAAGTCCGGCAGCCTTGCTACTTCCGCGCTTGCCACAGATTCGTCGCAAGACGCCCTTTGTTCCACATGAAACCTATAGTGTATGATGACCTATTAATTACCTACTATTAGCGGGATCTGTGAGCTGTATTTGCACGTGCGTTGGACAGGAAACGAATCTAACCCGCCGAAGAGAGAAAAGAGGTTGCGTATGCCACTATATTAGTCCACGGTCCAAATAATACCCAGCGCAAATACCGTTTAACCGGTGTCTGCAGTGCTCCACTATATATGATAATTTAATCTTTAACACTTGGTAGCAACAAGTTTCCCTAAGTAGGTAGTGTGACGCTCTTTACTTATACTCGGCTTAACGGGGTCAATTGCACGTCTGCTTATTACGTGCAATTGCGGAGATTGCCTCGGGCGCCAGATTTGTTACGAAGTTTACTCTTCCGGAACAGCTTCGTAATCCTGGGATGGATAACGAAGACCTGGGTAACTGCAGTTGAAGACGTCGGTGTCCAGGGGTCTGTTTTATTTACCTGCACTCTCGGGATCGGCCTAGAGACTATATTGTACTACGTCGTAGAATAATTAAAGCAAGAATGGTTTAATACATATATTGGATAAATTAAACAATACAGGGTCTTACATGAACAGGTATAGTGCAATAACATTCAATTTGGACAGTAGCAAATACAGTAGCAAAACGGAAGCAAATACGGTAGCAAATACGGTAGCAAACGGTAGCAGATATGATAGCAATACGGTAGCAAACGGTAGCAGATATGATAGCAATACGGTAGCAAACGGTAGCAGATATGATAGCAATACGGTAGCAAATACGGTGTCAAATGGTAGCAGATATGATAGCAGTACGGTAGCAAACGGTAGCAGATGTGATAGCAATACGATAGCAAACGGTAGTAATACGATACCTCTGCGGGAGTCAGTACGGTATCAGGTACGGTTTTACTATGACAGTGAGAGACAAAGGAGATCGTATATCTTGGCACAATTCGGGTACAAACCCCGGTAGTGAACGGACAAGAATCACGGTGCTCTATCTCTGGATAAAGGGGATGTTACATGGGTGTAAGATACCGCCTCAGGACACACGCAGCGACGGTACTTCTGAAGGAGGGTTACTTGCGTCAGGACACACGCAGCCGCAAGGGAAAAATAAGGTACAGAAAACACCGCCTCAGGTCACACGCAGCGACGATGCTTCTGAAGGAGGGTTACTTGCGTCAGGGCACACGCAGCCGCAAGGGGAGAGAAGGAACAGAAAACACCGCCTCAGGTCACACGCAGCGACGATGCTTCTGAAGGAGGGGTTACTTGCGTCAGGACACACGCAGCCGCAAGGGAAAACAAGGATGGAAGACAACAACTCAGGACACACGCAGCGAAGTTGCTTCCGGGGTTTCGGGTAAGTTAGAGAGAGAGAGAGAGAGAGAGAGAGGTACAAGGGTAGAAAGAGTACGGAGAATTAAAATGTGAACGGTAAAACAATAGTGCCAAGATGAAACAATTCCTCACCTCTGTACTGTTGGCCTGTGTAGGTCGTACCTTGGCTTCGGTCGCTGGTGCTGGATCAATCTTCAGGAAGCAGGATCGGAAAACTGACTGTTTAATGCTCGAGGGGTTGTATTTATACCCGCTGGCTAACGGTGTTTACAAAATTCGGTTTAAACTGCGCATTTTAGCAAGGAGTAGGGTATACGCAGCCACCCCACCAGCTATACGCCGTAGATGCGGTTATCAGATTTTCGAGCGTAAATGCAAGTCAAATAAACCAAATTACGGGTTTCGGATGTGATTAGTACAGGCAAATAATCATATAAAAATGCTACCGGCACTCAAACATAGCTCTAATATTCGGTACTAAATAAAACGGAAACTATTCCTGCTAACAAACCAAAATATAAATTTATAAAATTGCCAAACGGCGTACAATAAATAAATTATCTTATTCGGTTCTAAATATAAATCTAACGGCACATAAATGTATTCAAATAAATCAATAAACATTCCTAAAATGACAGCGAATAAAAATAAACGGTGTTTGAAATCATTTCCCATAATGATATCTTTCTAAAGCAGCCTCTGATAAGCATAACAATAATGCAACATGCGGTGATACGGCACATAATAAACAAATTACCTTCAGCGGCTATGAAATGTAAATTAAATCAACGGTTAGCAATTACATTTACATGTTTCGGTGAATATGCAAACAATACGGGGTGCATTCGGAAAATCATCGGTCGGTACACAATAAAATTACTAAAATCAATCTAATAAACTTCTAAACGGTAAATGGCATAACGTAGTTATGTAAACAACTGAAACGGAATCCTAAAAGACGAAATGAACATAAAAAATAGTAACGCTTCGTTACACACCCCTCCTACTTCGGAAAGAAAAAGATTTATCTTTTTCGGAGGTCTCCACTACACTTAAATGAGCGTCAAGCACTTTTTAATAGTTCGCACTGCACTCCGCGGTCACATACCACTACAATGTTTGATGCCGGAACGGCAGGGGTGGCGGTGGTCGGTGCGCTGCATGAGCAGGCCCGGGACATCCTTCCTGTCTTTCCGCATCGGGAGCAGAACAGGACTCGGGGACGGCGGCACTTTTCGCGGTAGTGGCCACTCCGGCCACACCTCCAGCAAACTACCCCGGCCCGGACGGGGATGCGGCGCTCCGGGGGAACGTGTGACCCAAAAATGATTGGATCGAGAAGTGAAACCTCGGACAGCAAACGTCACTCTACGGCGAAGAAATCTTCGTCGTGGAACCCACAGGCGCGGTATTGGAGCATACCTGGGCTTCCGGGGATGGTTCGCCTGGTTTCTTCATTGTGAGCTAAAACAGACGGTTAGAAATTCGGTGTCGGTCGGTGTGCTTACAAATGGGCGGGTTTGAGATCTTTGATATGAATTCGCGGGATCCGTTTTCCTGCTGCATCTTTTAATTGATACACCACAGGGGAAAGGATTTTGGTAACGGTATAGGGACCAGAGTACCGGGGAGCTAACTTGGCTGCGAAGCCTTGAGCTGCTGAGGACAAATGGTGTTCCTTCTTCATGACTCGGTCTCCTACGTGGCACCTCCAATCTCTTCGGCGTAGGTTGTAATGGTGCCCCTGGGCGGTGAATGCTCTCGCTAGGTTTACGCGGACTAGTTCGAACACTTCTGATAACTTGCGGAGTCGGGTCTGGTGATTTTCGGGGACGGTGTCGCTTTCTGGGTCGGTGTCGTCTTTGGGCCCCTCTAATTCTCGGCGGAGAGCATTCGGTAGTTCCAGCTCTCTTCCGAAATTCAGGAACGCGGGTGTGAAGCCGGTGGACTCATGTTTTGCGGTATTTATGGCAAACATAAATTCGGGCAGGTGTTGATCCCACTTACGTTGATTATTTTCGCAGTACTGGGCGATCATCGTCTTCAGCGTTTTGTTTGTACGCTCAACGGGGTTTGCCTGCGGAGTGTACGGCGGTGTAAAACGGTGGTCGATTCCGAATTCTTTCAGGAGCTGACGGAAGGTACTGCTGTTATACTGGGTGCCGTTGTCGGTGATGACGGTTCGAGGAGTTCCAAACCGGGTGAGGATTTCCTCGAATAACGCTTTGCTAACGGCTTGTGCGGACGCCTTACGGATGGCCTTGCACTGCACCCACTTAGTGAACCGGTCTTGAAACACTGCAAGGTAGCAGTTCCCCTTCGAAGACCTCGGTAATGGTCCTACCAAATCGGTGCTTACGGTCTCCCACGGCTGGCGGTTGGCGGAAGGCTGCATGTGTCCAGATGGTTGCTGCTGCAAAATTTTATAGCGTTGGCAGGTTATACACCTCTTCACATACTTTGCCACTTCGCGGAACATCCCTGGCCAGTAGTACTGCTTGGCTACCCGGGCAATGGTTTTTGCGATGCCCATATGTCCGGCGGTTGGAACGTCGTGGTTCTCCTGTAGCACTCTTTGGCGCAGTGGAGTCGGTACGCACAGCTTCCAAGGATCGGTGAACTCGTCGTCTTTCAGGCTGTTGTCATAGAAGTGTCGGTATAGCCTGTCGCCTCGGATGGTGTAATCGGGGAAGTTGTCCGGTCTCTGGGTGACTTCTTCATATTTGCGCTTATACCATGCGCAATCCGGTATGTCAATAGCACATAATTCGGGACCGGTAGTCGCTTCTGCAGTTGGCAACGGTTCCCGGGATAAAGCGTCTGCTACGCGGTTAAGTACTCCCTTCCGGTATCTGATTTCAAAATCATATTGTTGAAGGAAAATACTCCATCGGGCTAACCTTCCTGCAGGGCTCTTAATGGAGTGAAGCCAGCGGAGAGACTGGTGGTCGGATATCACGGTGAACCGGTAGCCTTCCAGGTACGGCCTCATCTTCTCGATTCCCCAGACGATAGCTAGACACTCCTTCTCGGTAACGGAGTAGTTTTTCTCGGCTGGGGACAACGTGCGGCTGGCGTAAGCGATGATCTGGTCACCGCTGGCGGTGTTCTGGGTAAGTGCGGCCCCTAGGCCGTGTCCGGAAGCGTCGGTTTGCAGGACGAACGATCTGGTGAAATCTGGACAAGCAAGGACTGGAGCTTCGGTGAGGCAGGTCTTCAATTTGTTGAAGGCCTCTTCTTGGACTTCGGTCCAAGTCCAACGTTGCTGTTTGCGGAGCAGCTTGGTGAGCGGGGCTACAATTTCTGAAAACAACGGTACAAAACGGCGGTACCAGGAAGCTATCCCCAGAAAGCGTCTCAAACCTCGAACGTTTTTAGGGGCAGGTATATTTCGGACAGCTTCCACTTTCTCAGGATCGGTGTGTATCCCCTCCTCGCTGACGATGTGCCCTCGGTACTTTAGAGATTTTCGGCAGAACTCGCACTTCTCGGGGTTGAGCTTGAGATTCGCTGCCCGCAGACGGTGGAATACTTCTCGCAGGTTGTCTAGGTGTTCGTCAAAACTCTTTCCCAAGACGATGATGTCATCTAGGTAGGCGAATGCCTTCGGTTCCATCTCGGGTCCGATGATGGTGTCCAATAGACGCTGGAACGTAGATCCTGCTGAGTGTAACCCGAACGGCATCACACGGAACTGAAACAAACCCTTGCCCCCAACGGTGAAAGCTGTTATCGGTTTGCTGTCTTCGGTCAGCGGTATCTGCCAGTAACCCTGTTTGAGGTCGATGCTGGAAATGTAACGGGCTTGCCTCAATTTGTCCAAGATGGCGTTGATAAACGGGAGCGGATAGGCGTCCTTGACCGACACCTCATTGACCTTGCGGAAGTCAATGCAGAACCTCGGCTTTCCATCCTTCTTCTGTACCATAACGATGGGGGAACTCCATGGGCTGTTGGACGGTTCGATTATCCCCTCCTCGAGCATTCGGTCAACTTCGGTGTTGATGATTTCCTGCATTCGGGGATTCTGGGGTCGGTATCGCTGTTTAATCGGTGTCTGTTGTGTCAAACGGATTTGATGTGCTACCCGCTGCGTAGGACCCTTAATACCTTCGAACAGAGGTAACTCGGTGTCTAGAAATTCGGAGAGCCGGCGCTGCTCTTGGTTGGTGAGGGCGGTCAATGACGTGGATACTTCCTGGATCATTCCCACGGTCACGGCACTGTCCCTCCTCACGGACACTATGCGGTTTTCTAGGAACACATTTCCGGTAGCCAGGTTGATATGGAACTTCATGGATTTCAGGAAGTCCATTCCTAGCAGAACGTCGGACACCATACTGGGTATGTACTGGAACGGATGTGTCCTCTTCAGTTGGTCGACTTGGACTGGAATGCTATACGCGCCTTGCACGCGCACGGTTTGACCATTTAATACGGTAGCTCTTCGGGTACGCGGCTGTTGCTCGGGAATCTTCAGCTGCTTGCAGATGTCGGCTACTTTGGGACCTATATAGGATAATACGGCTCCGGTATCTACGAGAGCTGAAAACGTGTAATTACCTATTACAATAGCCAGGTATGGACGGTTGTCCCCTAGTGTGGAGGCGGTTTGGGTCGGGAGCGGTTCAGGCCTCCTTACTGAGTGGCTCCTTTCTCGTTTCCCGGCTGCTGACACTTACAGTCTCGGGAGAACACTCCTTTGGTCCCACATCTGGAGCAGAACAGAATTCTCGGGTTCCTACACTGCTGTCGGTAGTGACCGGTCTGGCCGCAACGCCAACAAACGTTCTCGGTCTTTTCTGGGTTTGATGTGGTCGGTACTTCGTTAGACGTGGAAGCATATCCACTGGGCTTCCTTGCCGGTTTCGGTTCTTCTTTCCGGAAAACGGGTTTGTTGGACGGTACCGGTGGTGAAGGCTTGATTGGTGCGGTGGCGACGTTGACTGGCGTGGGCTGGCGGATGTCTTCATACTCCTTGACTGCCGCCAATAACTGATCTACGGAGTTGCAGGCGGTTCGGTGTATGAATAGCCGGTAGCCGGGAAGAAGATTACGGTGCAACCAGAATAACTCCTGGTCTGGTGTCATTCCTCCGTGTCGGCGAATCAGGGTCTGCAAGGCAACTATGTAGCTTACCGCTGACTCGTGTTTCTGCTGAACCCTTTGGCTGATCTGGGCCTCCAGGTTGATCAGGTAATCGGTGGGTAGGTAGAAAGTCCGGAAGTCGTGGATGAAGTCCCTCCAACACTTCCATCTTAGCCGGTTGTTACGGTACCACATCAGGGCAATGTCGGACAGCATCTCTGGTAGCACTGGAAGTAACTCTTCGGCCTGAAGGTCATAGCGGAGGCAGATCTCTTCGAGTCGTTCCAGGAATGCCACGGGGTCGGTCTGTCCATTAAAGGTCACTTTCCATTCATGTACCTTTAAATTGGTGCGGGGTAACGGTGTTGCTGACGGTACCGGTGTCGGTGGTGCTACTTGGGTCGGTGGTGTCGGTTGATAAGTCGCGGGTTGGTAGGGCTGCATACCTGTGGCAGCGCTGGTCACAGTGGTCTCGGTGTTTAAATACACAGCAGGTATGGACACGGGTGACGGTGCCTGGTATACTGCCGTAAACGGAGGATATTGCCATGTGGTACTTGCGGTTGTGCCGGCGGTGGTTGTGGCTGTCTGGGTGTACAATGCAGCGTTCGTAGTTACCGTCGGAACGGTCACTATCGGTACCTCGTACGGAGTTGCTGTCAATGCGTGGAAGGTGAACGGGCCTGTTGATCTCGGTCCCCCTTTGACTTCTACCTTAGGAGTGGCTCGCCCTTCACGGAGGAATTTCACTAGGCGTCGCCTCAGGGTGTCTACGGTACCTTCGGGGTCCAATCCAAATCGGTGTACTTCCTCCACGAGTTGCTCCTTCCGTAGGAGGTATACCCATCCAACGCGTCTGTCTGCGGTTTCTGAGCCTACGGCGTCTTCTTCGGAGTGGTTGCTCTCCACGTCGGACTTCTCGACATCAGATGGCATGGCTGCGGTCTCGATACCCTACAATATTTGCTGAAAGGGAATGCTAAAAAAAACGTTTCGGAACGATCGCTTGTTCCTTTTGGGTAACAGCTGGGTAACCAGGTCCCTCCTCGGAGATGACTGCAAATAAAAAAACGGTCCCTGCTCGGGCGCCAAATTTGTGACGCTCTTTACTTATACTCGGCTTAACGGGGTCAATTGCACGTCTGCTTATTACGTGCAATTGCGGAGATTGCCTCGGGCGCCAGATTTGTTACGAAGTTTACTCTTCCGGAACAGCTTCGTAATCCTGGGATGGATAACGAAGACCTGGGTAACTGCAGTTGAAGACGTCGGTGTCCAGGGGTCTGTTTTATTTACCTGCACTCTCGGGATCGGCCTAGAGACTATATTGTACTACGTCGTAGAATAATTAAAGCAAGAATGGTTTAATACATATATTGGATAAATTAAACAATACAGGGTCTTACATAAACAGGTATAGTGCAATAACATTCAATTTGGACAGTAGCAAATACAGTAGCAAAACGGAAGCAAATACGGTAGCAAATACGGTAGCAAATATGGTAGCAAATACGGTAGCAGATACGTTAGCAAATACGGTAGCAAACGGTAGCTGATATGATAGCAATACGGTAGCAAACGGTAGCAGATATGATAGCAATACGGTAGCAAACGGTAGCAGATATGATAGCAATACGGTAGCAAACGGTAGCAGATATGATAGCAATACGGTAGCAAACGGTAGCAGATATGATAGCAATACGGTAGCAAATACGGTAGCAATACAATACCTCTGCGGGAGTCAGTACGGTATCAGGTACGGTTTTACTATGACAGTGAGAGACCAAGGAGATCGTATATCTTGGCACAATTCGGGTACAAACCCCGGTAGTGAACGGACAAGAATCACGGTGCTCTTTCTCTGGATAAAGGGATGTTACATGGGTGTAAGATACCGCCTCAGGACACACGCAGCGACGGTACTTCTGAAGGAGGGTTACTTGCGTCAGGACACACGCAGCCGCAAGGGAAAAATAAGGTACAGAAAACACCGCCTCAGGTCACACGCAGCGACGATGCTTCTGAAGGAGGGTTACTTGCGTCAGGGCACACGCAGCCGCAAGGGGAGAGAAGGAACAGAAAACACCGCCTCAGGACACACGCAGCGACGATGCTTCTGAAGGAGGGGTTACTTGCGTCAGGACACACGCAGCCGCAAGGGAAAACAAGGATGGAAGACAACAACTCAGGACACACGCAGCGAAGTTGCTTCCGGGGTTTCGGGTAAGTTAGAGAGAGAGAGAGAGAGGTACAAGGGTAGAAAGAGTACGGAGAATTGTGAACGGTAAAACAATAGTGCCAAGATGAAACAATTCCTCACCTCTGTATTGTTGGCCTGTGTAGGTCGTACCTTGGCCTCGGTCGCTGGTGCTGGATCAATCTTCAGGAAGCAGGATCGGAAACTGACTGTTTAATGCTCGAGGGGTTGTATTTATACCCGCTGGCTAACGGTGTTTACAAAATTCGGTTTAAACTGCGCATTTTAGCAAGGAGTAGGGTATACGCAGCCACCCCACCAGTTATACGCCGTAGATGCGGTTATCAGATTTTCGAGCGTAAATGCAAGTCAAATGAACCAAACTACGGGTTTCGGATGTGATTAGTACAGGCAAATAATCATATAAAAATGCTACCGGCACTCAAACATAGCTCTAATAATCGGTACTAAAAAAAACGGAAACTATTCCTGCTAACAAACCAAAATATAAATTTATAAAATTGCCAAACGGCGTACAATAAATAAATTATCTTATTCGGTTCTAAATATAAATCTAACGGCACATAAATGTATTCAAATAAATCAATAAACATTCCTAAAATGACAGCGAATAAAAATAAACGGTGTTTGAAATCATTTCCCATAATGATATCTTTCTAAAGCAGCCTCTGATAAGCATAACAATAATGCAACATGCGGTGATACGGCACATAATAAACAAATTACCTTAAGCGGCTATGAAATGTAAATTAAATCAACGGTTAGCAATTACATTTACATGTTTCGGTGAATATGCAAATAATACGGGGTGCATTCGGAAAATCATCGGTCGGTACACAATAATACTAATAAAATCAATTTTATAAGCTTCTAAACAGAAAACGGCATAACGTAGTTATGTAAACAACTGAAACGGAATCCTAAAAGACGAAATGAACATAAAAAATAGTAACGCTTCGTTACAGTAGTAACCAAAAATTTAGACTAAACATTTTTGTTCTAAACTATACATTTTTAATGTTACAAAAATTCTTTTTTATTGAGATGAAAATTTAGTAGGTAGGTATATTACTAATTTAAAAGTGAAGAAAATTTAATCAATGCATTGTGAATGCTGCTTCTATTTACAGTGACCAACTGTTATTGACCGATAATAGCTTATTACATTTTATATCATTACAATTACCGAAAACATATATTAGAAGCGCTTGCCACTACACGCCCAATTGAAATACACACACTGGTAAATGTAACCTGGACGTAGAGCTATTCTATTCATGATTGCTCCAGCACCCAATTGAAGTCATGAAAAATGAACACTTTTGTAAATTGCTTCACTGACTGGCACTTTTAGGAAAATGTACAGTACTTTGTAGTGCTGACATTATTTAGTAACCACAAAACACTCACGGGGGGTGTTGTAACATTCCAGCGAATACAAATTGCGTTAATAAAACACGAAGCTGTAGTAATTGAGTTCTGGGTTATTGCTGAATGACCATATCGTCAACTTTAACCACCGAGTCGAACATTTAGCAACGATTCTGAATTTGAACTTTGTCTTAAAACAAATAATATTTATTGTGATATTGTGGGTTGCAGTATTTAAAACATTAAAGTTTACTAAATTGCTTATGAAGTCTCGCGAGCACTACAATCATTTGTTAAGCTCAGTACTTTTCCTACTACAAGCTTGCTATAATTTTGCCTTAATACCACGGAATAAATATTCGAATTAATGAGTAGTGCTAGAATATGACAATTAACATTTGTTTTGAGTTTTCGGACTACTTTCTTGGTTGTTAAAATTATATCTTAAAGTTTCAACGATATTAAAATGCCACGAATAATAATTTTTATATCAAGAACGCGACACAAATGTCTTTTAAAATGTATTAAATGTGTATTGAGTCCTACATTAAAACACATAGAAAAATATTTTTGTATATAACTAAAATGTAAATTTCCCCAAAGATTAACATTCGTCTGATGACAATAAACTGCCATTCAATATAAATTAATATACCAAAGAGCTTGTTATCGTTCTCATTACGTTTACGGAAAATTATTAATATTACAAAATACACATGTGAGTTGTACATATTGAAAACATAAGCATAAACACTTTGTATACATACGAGGGGGTATTGATAAGTACTTAGCCTACCATATAAAACGCCACAATATTTCAAAACAAAATTTTATTTATTTAACATAATCTCCTTTAAGACTTATACATTTAGCAGAACGTTCATAAAGTAATTCTTAGCTATTTACAAAAAAACTTTGTATTGGTCTGCAAACCACTCCTCAACGGCACATATTGCTTCCTCATTTGTTGAAAATCTTTTACATTTCAAACGTTTTTTGAGTTTTTGGAACAAATAATAGTCTGATGGTGCTAAATCCGGAGAATAGGGCGTGTGGTCAACCAATTCCAAAACCAATTTCATCAATTTTTTGCAGTGCAATCAATGACTTGTGGGCAGGAGCGTTGTCTTGCAAAGAGAGCACATCTCTGGCAAGTTTTCCGCCGCGTTTTTCCACAATTTTCTTATGTAATTTAGTTAGCAACTCAGTATAATATGCTCCCGTGATAGTTTTACCCCGTTCCAAATAATCTATCAGAATTCTCCCATCTTTGTCCCAGAAAACTGAAGCAAGAATCTTGCCAGCCGATTTTTGAACACTAAATCTTTTGGGTGGCGGAGAACCAACATGCTTCCACTGTTTGGATTGCTCTTTAGTCTCTGGGTCGTAGTGAAGGATCCACGTTTTGTCCATAGCAACAAGCCGATCCAAAAAGTTTGAGGAATTTTCTGCAAAACGGCGGCAGATTCCTTTAATGTTGTCAATCGAACGCGCTTCTGATCAACGTTCAAGCATCTTGGAATCCATTTGGCCGAATGCTTTGTCATACCCAAGTCGTGATGAATGATGTGACACACACACACGTTCATAAGAAATATGCAATGCTTCTGCAATATTCTTAATCCCAATACGCCGATTTTTTAAAATTATACCATAGACAGAATCAATGTTTTCCGGAGTGATCACAGAAATTGGTCTTCCAGGGCGGTGCTCATCTTTCACATCTGATCTTCCTCTTTTATATTCCGCAACCCAATTTCTAATAGTGGCGTATGAAGGACGCTGATCCCCTAAGGTTTTTTATCATATCAGCTAAAATTTCTTTGCCCGATAACCCTTTCACAAATAAATACTTAATAACCGATCGAAACTCGATTTTTTCAAATGCTACCTTTTTCTCAGACATGCTGTTTTCAAACATTCACAGTTTTATCACCGTTCAGCTTATGGATGTCAAATTTCGACAACTTATTTATAAAATTCATAGTTGTAACCATAGCAAGCATATTCACTTTTCTTTACTAGAAACTTTCCAGGGTAACTAGATATCAATACTCGCTCGTATTTTATATTATTTAAACGTTTTAATTCAGTTTGAACAGGTCTATCTATCTGTTGGAACGAACTACGTGTGTACTCATTGTTTAGATTTAGATAGCAAGTCACTACATAAACAATGCGTTTGGTAAGGTGAGGTGTATATATACAAGGTATTTAAAAAATACTTGCAGATATTTTACCCATTTATAAGATCTCATCAATACAAACAAAAAAGTCTTAGGTTCGAAATTCACCATTTTCAAGATACAGCCAAATTATTTACGCAGAGTAAGAGTGTAGAATTGTATTTATCACGTCTGCTATGGAAGTGGATAAAACAACATTTGGTTGTAAGTGTCAATATTGTTATTGTTGCTGTTGGAATATGTATACCAACGCGGAAATGGCAGATATGCATTTCATGTATGGTAAGGCCAATGGTAATTCTTATGAGGCACGTCGCTTGTATACCGGAGCATTTCCGAACCTATACAAATTTTTAAGTACAATAGGTGTTATATCTGACAATTTCCCTGCCATTTTACGAAAATAATAATTCTTACCGACAATCTGACAAATGACACATCTATTAAATTAAAAACCAAAAAACGAGATAAGCTAGTTCCGTAAACGGATTTTACGTTAGCCAGTTCTACATTGAGTTTATCTCGTTCATTGATAAATCATAAGTGACATACTGACATGTTATCCACTTTACTGAGTTAAATTGGTTGAAGTATTTTGATTTGTCACAGGTATTACTAACTTACACAAGCACATAAACAGAAATTATTAAATATTTACGATCAGTTCTTATCTGTGTTTAAGTTTGTTAATATCGGAAAGTTTATCTCTTGCGTGTGCAACTGTGGCGACATGGACACTAGGACATGCACAACGTCTTACCTGTCTTAGTTCCATAGGTGCTTTACGTTCAATCCCTACGGCCGCCTTAGAGGTGATCTTATGCCTTGCCCCATACAACCTTTTTCTGGGGGAAGCGGCTGTGAGGACGGCTTTGAGGCTGCGCCATAAGGGTATGCGGTACACAGCAGGTAGGTGAGGCAGACACCCGCATCCTGGATGCGACATTCGCCAAGACCCCTCTTCTAGACGCAATAGTAGCCTACCTCCCTCTACAATATGCTTTCAGTAGACACTGCAGTGCTTAAGCCAATGCTGAGCCAACCCAGGATATGGACATATCCATCTTTACCGACGGATTTAAAACTAGGCATCGAACGGGTGTCGGTGTCTTCTCCGATGACCTAAACCTATGCCACAGTATACCACTAGGCAAAATTGCTACTGTCTTCCAAGCGGAGGTAGTGGGAATAATGCACGGTGCAAATTTAATTCTTGAACGACATATCAAGAACCAGAGTATTGGAATCTACAGTGACAGTAGAGCCGCTTTACTAGCCCTGGATAGTTGCAAAATTACATCAGGAGTGGTACTGCTGTGCCATGAACCTCTTAACGATATCTCAAAATATAATGTCATTTTTCTTAACTACGGCAATGAGGAGACTGATGAGACTGCGAGACTGGCCTCCGAACAACCTATTTGGGGAACAGAACCCGTTATTCCTATATCCCTGAGGACATTAAACTTTATGCTATACCAAGATGGGTAAAAACTGAAAGTTGCCGTCATGCAAGGGCTGCTATTACTGCACCCTCGCCAAAAACAGCCAAATTTTGTGTGCAACTGTCCCGAAAGAACCTGCGACTAGTTGTAGGTATCTTATCTGGACACTGCACCCTAAATCAACATATGCACAGTATGGGACAGCCCAAACGAGAATGCAATGGGGATAACGAGACGGCAGAACACGTCCTGTGTCACTGCCCAGCTCTCGCAACAACCAGAGGATCCATGTTGGGAAACTTTTAGCCTGATATGGCCGCAACACCCCAGTTGCGGATGTACATCCAACGGATTGGATGGCTTGGTGATCCCCAAATTGGGGAGCTGCTGGGGCGGCAGCACAGTGGGCCCACCTATGTGGCCTAAGTGCACGTAAGGTAACTCACCCTCCCAAAAATCTACAATGAACAATGAATTATAGCGACAATAGAATCACAGAAAACGACAGAAGTGCTGTTAATTGATGGTCATCATTGTCGAAAAGCAAGAGAGAACGTCGTGGCAACCTGTAACGGACGCCTGTGGGTATTAGATAATAATAAAGCAACTGGCATGTATGTGTCAGGAATCCATTTATTTACCAGCATCCCAAAGAGCGATAGAAAGAATTCGAAAGAAAACACACCTGCCATATCCCAATCCTGTAACTGTTACGGATATCGAAGTTCCTCCCACCCTCAAACCACTATAAGGAATGCAAATTTTATATTACGTTGGGTTATCCCAATCGTATATTGATGTTTGGTATCGAAGAAAATTTACGTATCGTGGGTAGCACCATCAGTGGTTCGTAGATGGAACATTTAAAAAATTGCACCAGTATTGCTTTTCCAAGTGTTTACAGTTCACGCGTTAATCGCAAATTTGCGTTCCCATAGTGTTTTTTTAAAACATAAAAGTGATGTGTCATACGTGCATGTATTTCAAAAACTACTTGTATTAAAATTAACTTTGAACTCTATGATATTCTGAGTGACTGTGAAAAATTTGTTAAATGTGCTATATTGTAAGTCTTTAATGGCGTAGAAATCGTAGGCTGCTTATTTCATCTAGGACAAAGTCTGTGGAGAAAAGTTCAACAACAATTTAGTTGAAAATTACCGAAACGATGAAAATATGCGGACGCATATAAAAATATTATTAACACTAAGCTTTGTTCGCCGGCCTCAGTGGTCTAGTGGTTAGCGCATTTGCCTTTAGATCCGAAGGACGCGAGTTCAAACCTGGCTGAGGTCGACGAGATTTTTCTAGCGGGAAAAATCTGAAAATGCGCCTTCTGTCAGATGAGAAGTAAAGCCGTAGGTCCCGTGCCACTGCGATGTGTCACACGTTAAAAATCACTACTGGAGTTGGAGTTACCCCAGATAGGCAAAATTCTTAGTTAGGGTGTACAATGGGTCATATGGCCTAAGTGCATAGAGATGCTTGGAAAACCGCGTCCTAGATTTTGCTCTTTCAAAGCAAGCAAGCAAGCTTTGTTCGGGTTGATGATGTGGCAGCCAACTTCGAAGGTTTGGTTGACAGTTGACCTAATTAAATGGATACTGTCATTGATTATGAGAAAGACAACTACATAGGGCGTTTAAGGCGCAATCGTCGAGAATGGCCTCGATTCGCCATTTGCATATGGAATGTTTACGACCGCATTGTCAACGGTCTTCCTCGAACAAACAATTCAGTTGAAGGATGGCATTATGCATTTCAGCAGATTGTCATGATCCGTCAATATACAAATTTATTGGCCATTTTCGTAAAGAGCAAGACATGGTGGAGATCCAAATTTCATGTTTTGGCGCAGGGTTTCGTCATCCAAGGGCATCTAAAAACAATTATGTGGCATTAAATAGACAACTGGAAACTTTAGGGAAAATTATCCTAACACCACCGTACTTGATTACTTTGACGGAATTTCTCATAATCTGGATATGTAGTTTTAATTGTTAATATAATATAATATGACTGAAATGTGATTATACTTTTTAATACATATATGTGATCTTTTTCGCAATTTCGTTTATTATTTAAAAGTTGGGTGTTTATGTTATTATTCAGAATGTTTTCATATTTGATGGGGCGTTTTCGGCATGGACTATTTTAGCAAGGGATATTATGGAGATGGGCTGTTTCCTCGGAGCTAGTTTGACTGGGTATCAATTGTACTACCTGGTTGAAAGTTGAAGATATAGCTATTTTCTTTTAATATATCATCTGAGTTGCAAGTTTCTATTTTAATAGAGCTGCATGCTGATTCACGTTGCTGCGTGTGCCTAATTAAACATGGAGCTGTGTGTTCTCAATTTACAATCAGAACTGTGTGTGCGCTTAATTGGTTAATAAAGTTGTATGCACCTAATTTCTTGGCGGAGCTGTGTGTTCTTAATTAATTATTAGAGCAATGTCTACTTAAGTTGTGAGTCTCGCGATGGTACTGCCATTGCATAAATAAAAACAAAGCAAAAGACAGTTCCAATATCTAAAACAATTAAAGAATATACTATTGTAATACTGTAGACAAAGAAACGTACTGTTTAATTAGTTTTGGCAATATCGGCATAGCATTATAGTTTGTTTGTTTTATAAATGAAGCTTGCCACTTACTTAAATACGATTTCGAAAGAAAACGGTTTCCTATCTACAGTATTCCTTGGTTATAATGAATTCGGATATAATGGACTAAACGGTGTTCTTTTAAATGGTGCCATGGTCGCTTTCGACTTCTATATGGTAACACTGATCGTTAACAAATATTATCTATAAAAACTGAATCCTGAAAATTTAGATTTTTCCAATCTGTACTGAAAATAAAGTCATATTTCTAAAATAGTATTTTGAAACCTAGCTTTTCATGCGTAACCTAATTCTTTCCATTTAACTGAATCCATATGTTTTGCCGTTTACGAGATCCCTATAAACACGGGAAACAAATAACAGGGCTCTGGTTGTGGCAGACATATTATAGTTTGGGAAAACATTTAGTCGTAGTACTTAAACTGAATTTACGCAAGTATCTAATAAGGCAAATGCCAGGATTAAAGTTGCAAAGCCGAAACCAGTAAACCCTAGCAGAGAATTGAAATATTATTTCCATCAAATTTTACATTCATCTTGATTAAAAGGTGTGCATTCAAGAAGTGATTCTACTTCAGAAGCAATTATTCCAAACAATAAGGCAAACACGATGACTCTTTTAGAAAATCCAAGATATAATCGAAGAAAATTAGTTTTCGAGCTGTTCTTAGCGGCTTTCTTTTAAGTTATATGTCCGCGTGTCAAGCATGAATGGACTGCCATATCACGACAGGTAATTGACCATTGTGTGCCGTAATACCGAAGCGGAAAGGAAGCATACAATGCGCGTTTATTATCGGTCTCTTTCAGCAGCCGTCACGGCGCGTACAGCCACATCATTACACGTCAGCCGCCACAATGCTACGGCTCTGTAGATAGCGCAAAGTGTCTGACAACTTGACAGAATAATTAAGAATCACACAATACGACAAAACAAACCAATTCATTAGATACGTTCCTAGTCTAGGAGAAAATCGGCTCGACATATACATATTGCAAGTTTGTATCTCAGTGCGTTGTATTATTCTTATGTTTGTAACAAATAAAACGAGAACATTGCATAACAGAAATATATATCTACAACCAGCAAGTTGACGTGTGGGAAATACGAAAAAGAAAAAGTTCTCCCTTTCAAAACACTTGCTTAGTTTTCTGCAGTGTCAGGTTGCTGATATTTGAATTACATAAGGTAGGGCAACTTAATCTTGCATTAACCTTTTTTTTAACACAGGGGAATATAATATTGTTTACATTTGTCAAAACCGACATTCTGATTCTTTGTACTCCGTTAAGACACGACTTTAACTAATGCTACGCAACACGTAATTATTGAGCACCCTAAAATATCGTTTAGGATACATGAAATAACAAAACGTCTTAACCAAAACTCGTTATTTAAATTTCACCTTGAACCCATTACAATGATAACCATGTGATGTAATTTGTAGGTATCTAAAGGTAATTAACACGCATCCAAAATTATTGATCGGGATGAATGATGAATTACAACACATTTTAACCAAACCTTTCTGTTTCAATTTTACGATCAACCACTAGAATAATGACGATCTGAAGCACTGATTAGGAGTATATGGTAAGCGTCTACAGGTCATTAATTTATGTGGTTTAGGGTGGATGATGAACAACGAAGCGTCTTAACCAAAACTTCTGATGATGAAGACCTAAAGCACTAGCTAGGAGTAACTGGTTAGTGTTTAAGGGTAATATTATTGAGCACCCGAAAGTATCTTTTAGAGTAAATCGTGGATAACAAAACGTCTTCACCAAAATTCCTTGTTTCAATCCACAGAAACCATTACATTGCTGAATATCTGAAGCACTGGCTATGAATATTGGTAAGTGCCTAATGCTAACTACTGAACACCCATGAATATCGTTTAGAGTGGATGATGAATAACAACTAAAACTTTTGTTTCAGGTTTACGCTGAAACAACTAGGAGTACCGAGTAAGTCCCTAAAACAATTTAATATACACAAAATACCTGCTAACCATGTCTGTTTTGTAGCATTCCATTTTATAGTAATGTATAAAACCTTTTGCAATAAATTACAAATGTTTATCAAATGTTAACATTATACAAGTGTTACTTTCAAATTTAAAATGACCATTATGTTAACAAAAAACATTCCTCTTAGTACCCCATCATGCATTTGTTGATAAACTGTACTCTTAAGGATGACTTGATGTTGGTTCTTCTTTTCAAATTTAATATTAAGTGCGTCTATTGCACCCACATCAATTTTGGGAAAATTAAAGTTTAAATCAAAAGCAAACATGAACTATACATATGGAGTCAGTTTTATTTTCCAAGCTTTTCTGTGGACTGAATAAAGGTTAAAAATAGCGGACAGAAAGCCAAAATCCCGATATAATGGAGCGTGTGGCAAAACACAAATAACAGCGAGTGGATCACCAGACAACATACAAGAAGATGCACATTCTAACTAACTGACTGGAGCTCGCGACTTATAAAGGAAGGTGGTTGAATGATATAAACGCAACAGCTGTAAAGCATTGGTGTGAAACTGCCTCAGAAGTGGACATCGGAGAGCTGAAGAAGAAAAAGCGGCGTTTCCCCTAAGAGAAGCAGCAAATAATATACAGGGTGTCCTCTAAATGCCTTAAAAGCTTCAGATAGAATTTTTCCTTTATGAATGCTTAATACAAATCTTCAAAAAACAGTAGGTATTTGGAGCTTAGTTTTCTTGTACGAGAGTGTTAAAGTTCATATCTTTAAAACAGAATTTCATGGAAACAATAACGAGAACTTTAATGTTGCACGTATCTGCCGATAAGTGACTGACTGCCACTTGATTATGTAAAGATTAATATTAAGTTGACGCTCTAGTTGCTCTTCTGGAAGTACTGTTAAAAATGATAAATTTCGTAAATACTACATTTGACAACAGTGCAAGGCCATGGTATTGTGATGAAAAGTTGAAAATTTTTTTTTCGACATTTGTCAAAATCTTTGATTTACTTATCGGGACGTTTGCATTGTCATTTTCCTTCAGTTCCTGGTTCGTTGTGAGTTTATTTGCGTTTTTCTGTATTCATTCACTTTGTTGCTTTCATTCATTTTGTAGCTTTGGTTCCTGTTTTGTTATTGGGTTATTTGCATTTATTTCCTATGGAGTACGACACAAACGAGTACGTTGACATGATTTGGGTTCTTGGGGAGTGCCACGGAAACTGCAATCAAGCTGCTAGGATTTACGCCGAGCGTTTTCCGAATAGGAGACATCCCAGCCATGTGGTAATTCGGGCTACAAATCAAAGGCTTAGAGAAACAGGAAATATCCGTCCTGCTCCCAATGCTGATAGAGGCCTACCAAGATATGTTAGAAACGGAAATTTAGAAGAGGAGGTACTGGAACTTGTAACAGATGATCCGGGTACTAGCGTGCGTGCTCTTTCTAGAGTTGTTGGTGCCTTCAAGACCGCCGTTTATAACATCTTGAAGGAAGATCTACTTTATCCGTTCCATAAAGTAAGAGTGCAGCATTTATTAGAGGAAGATTACGACAAACGTGTTAGCTTTTGCGATTGGTTATTAGAAAAACATAGAGGAAATGCAAGATTTGTAAACAACATTCTGTGGGCAGACGAAGCGACATTTACGAGAAATGGCATCTTTAACTCTCACAACCAACATATCTGGGCACATGAAAATCCTCATGCTCTGCACCACGAAAATTATCAAGTTCGGTTTTCAGTGAATGTTTGGGCAGGAATCGTAGATAATAAACTCCTTGGGCCTTTTGTACTACCTAACCGATTAAATGCTGAGAACTACTTAAATTTCTTAAATAACGACCTTCCACCTTTATTAGAAGATGTTCCTTTGCAAGTTCGTCGGGATATGTGGATGCAACAAGACGGAGCTCCAAGTCACTACGCTGCTAGAGTTAGGCAATGGTTTCACGAAAATTATCCACGAAAATGGATAGGTCGCGGAAGTAGGGTAGCCTGGCCTCCACGAAGTCCCGATTTGACGCCACTTGATTTCTTTTTGTGGGGTCATTTGAAAAACTTGGTATATTTGACGCCTGTTGAAAATTACGAAGATTTGGTACAGCGTATAGGTGAGGCGGCGACAACCATAAACGAAGACATGCTGCGGCGTGTCCAATTATCCATTATTACAAGGGCAATGAAATGCCACGAAGTTGGAGGCAGAAATTTTGAACAATTTGTAAATTAATAAAATACAAAAAGGGTTGTGCATAATGATTTTGGTTTTATTATTTAAAATCCAGCAGAATAGTTTGCATTGGAAGAATGATTCAAACAATTTAAAAAATATCAGATAAGAGTAATAATGAACAGTCTAATTTTTAAATCAACATCACTGTCATTCAGTTTATTAATTACCTCTTTTTACCAGACGCGGTTAAAAATGATAAATGAATATTATGTAATTTAAAAATTTAAATGATAAAAACGTAATTTTTGGACATCTCGATTTTGCTTCATGTAATGTCGGCCTACTAATTAAATTCTCCATAAATGCAAAGACATCGTCAACGTTGCAAGTATAATATTCTTTAAGTGTCTC
>JABXWE010030905.1:0-13058 GCA_014611495.1 Limonius californicus
TTGAAAATAAGCTTATCGGTCCATATTTTATTGATGGTAATCTCAATACTGCCAGATTTTTAGAGCTATTAAGAAACAACATCATTCCGGCAATAGAAAACTTGAACATCGATGACCCGTGGTTTCAGATGGATGGTGCCCCTCTGCATTCCACGAATGCTATAAGAAATTTTCTTAACGACAAGTTTCCAAGACGTTGGATAGAAAGATTCGGTCCTATAGCGTGGCCCCCGCGCTCTGCAGATTTGTCACCCAATGACTTCTTTGCTTGGGGATATCCTAAATCAAAAATTTATACCAATACAAAGTATTGATGAATTAAAAGATCGCATACGTACCGAATGCAATAGCTTGAATCCCAACTTTCTTGCGAATGCTGTGCGTGGTTTTCAACACCGGTTAGGTTATTGTTTAGAAGTACAAGGTGCCCATTTCGAATACTTGTTGTAACTGTTGTTTTTATTTTCATTTCCGTTTTTTGTTATTGATATTTAATGTTTTACAATAATAATCGTCGTTGTTGTTTAACTCATTTTGATTTACTTATTTAATATAAACACTGCATCAACATAACCTTCATACTCAAATAATTGACAACTATAGTGACGTTTGTTTCTGATTTTTAGTTGTCGGTATAGTTGGTTGCATACACAATAGGCGAATTTGACGCGTTTCTTTTAAAAGTATACATAGGCTATGTATACTAAAAAGAAAAATTCCCTGTATATTGTTTCATACTTAGAGTGCAGCAGTGGGCTTACGGGTATTGGTGTTGTCAGATATATTTTAAAAACTGTTTGTCGGGCAACAGAATCATTACCTGTTAATCCTATAATCCCTCACTTACACCCTTATAGTGCCATGGTATACCGGTTAAACACCAAGTAGACATTCACACTTTTAACAGTGGCATTCAAACATTCAATCAAAATATAAATAATATTGTTGCATACGAATGTATTTGCTTTCAATATATTAATGCTGTTTGAGGACCTCCGGAGTTCGTTACACCAAACCACCAAATACAGTATAATAGGTGTGTAGCGGCATCGCTGTGAATTTTTGAGCTGTCTAAAAAGCATTGCCTATACCGCTCGTACTGCTCTCTAAGTGTGAAACAATCTTTAGGTGTCGTCAAGTGTCAAAGTGAAAGTTAATAAGTCTAGCTGCTATGCAATTTTCGTATATGACAAATTGGTGCCATCATTAGGGTGCGAAGTTTCAAAAATGACATTCCACCATAGAATGTTTGAGTAACAGTGCGTTTCCTTTTTCTGCATCTTGAAGATGGTTGTGCCCTTCGCCAATTTTTGTAAATGCAACTTCATCACCAGACTCCCTAACAGCATAACTCTTTTCAACACATACCAAAAATGCTTTCCATTTTTGTTTTATTGATTCTAAAGAAGAATCCTTGGCTTGCAGTACAAGTGTAGTACAAGGAGCCACGATTTTTATCGGGTTGTTTGATAAACACCATTTTTCAAACTTAGAAACTTCATAAAAGTAACAAGTAATGGCATATGCAGACAAGTAGATATATTTAACTTCTGAATTCACTTTGCAAAAAATACGTTACAACTGAGAGCTCATAGGGATCAACAATTGCTTAAGAGGTAGTATCAATTGTTTATGCTACTAATTAGTAAGTAATTGACTTGCCTCTCACTGATTAAAAGGGTGTACGTAAGTTCATTGGTAGAAATAAACAATTATTTAGAAACTCTTCGTCTAAGACTAAGTTTTTTGCTTGGTTTTGAACGTAAAAGCGGGCGATGTAAATAATATCCGCCATTTTTAATACCCCCTGTATGTGTATAAACCAAAGTCGGCCCTAACGATTTTGTTTAAATTGTTCTCATAGATAGCGGCCCAGTGATCAAAACTCCGACTTGGGTTGAAATTGACGTTTTGGACGAGGCTTATAGGTGTGTTCGTGGACATTTTGCCGAATGGCCAAAACGCCGCATCGATGTGCAGTCGGAGTTTTGTGTCAAATACAAATTTAAATTGGCGTTCGGCCCCAACCCTACGTTCACGAACGATGTGACGTTGTTTAGCGCCGTTCGGCGTTTTGGACACGAGTCGGCGCTTTGGTCATCAACGCCATTCGACATTTTGGATATGGTCGGCGTTTTGGGCATTTGGCGTTTTGGACAGTCCCCGTTTTGGGAATTTGTTATTGGAACAACTTAGCACAGTCATTTGCATGCAGTCCACTAGATAGCATACCGTAGATGTTAATCATCCTGGGTGCGGGAGCATAAATTTAGGCGCTGATAAACATGGAATTGAGAACAAAGTAGGTATTTAATACTGACACTGTAGTGGTTATGCTCCGATATTTATGTATAGAACAATTTCGTGACGTCATTTGAGGCGGTCAGCGACATTCCAACGCCGAAGAACATATGCACCAGAACAATCATTGTGTATCGTAATAATAAGTATTCTGGGTTTTGCGTATAGATACCATTTGGTTTCGTTGTTTAGGTGTAATTTCCTAGATAATTTAAAAAGATGTAGTAATACCTTTGTGTGTAGAAACAGCGGCAATTTATCATTGGAGGACATGTGCACCAAAACAACCGCCTTTCTGCCATTAGGCACAATACAAATCAGTCTTTGGTATTTGCATTTAGGAACAACTTGGCATCGTCATTTGGGTACTACATAATTACTGCGTAATTTAAAGAGTAGTGTTTATAACACCTGTTAAATGATCGTATATTATTCAACGGTGTATAGCAGGTACAAAGATAACTGTGTTCGTTCTTTTACCTGTGCGCTGTATTAGTAGGGGGTTTCAAATTTACTTATAGCAACAACATGGCGTCGTCGTTTGGGTGCATGTATCAACTAGGTGTCATAAAAGCAGATGTTACTAAGTATCGTTGCCCTAACGTCCACACTTAGGTGCCGGACGACATAGACACAAGGACAGTAGGATGTTTTCAACTATGGAAAAGTATGTTCTACAGAATTTGCTTTTAAGGAAAACGTAAAAATGTGTGCTGTGGAATTTCCTTATAGAAACAGCGTGGCCTCGTCGTCTGGGTCCATTGTTTAGAAAACCAATTTAGAGCCGTTATTTGAATGCTGTTAATTTGATACGGTTAAGTGACATTTTAAGAATCTGAACTCATAACCACATTACCACCGACATGATAGTTAGATAAACATCATTAAAACTACTGGGCAAATCCGATACAACTTTGTACCATCATTTACTGACGTAAAGGTGGCATAGAAACAAATTACTAGGGTAAAGATATCTAATGTAGGTTCTTTCGTATAGGCCATAGGGAATAAGTTAGCGTTGACATCTGACTGTGGACTACTAAATGCTGCACAAGTAAGCGATAAAAAACATTAGACGCAGAATGGCTGATGCTGAATGTAAATACAGTGATAAATGGGCTCCAATAATAGTCATATGAGATTTAATTGTATTGGTTAATTCAGGTATATTTTTAGTGAAACCTAAACTGGAATAAATAGGTGGAGTACAAAATGAGACACAATGATATATCTATTTTATGCTAAAACGGAACATAGCATCATGTAGCCGTAGTAACTGCAGAACAATCTAACACGACAATCTATGAAAACAAAAATTAAATCTATGACTGTAACCAAAAAATTACAATGCGACAGTAACCTAACAAGCAATGATACAATATAATTACAAGTGTTAATAAACAGCAATGGAAACTAGTCCAAAGAAGTTCAACAACACGTAATATCAAGGTACCTAAGAGACGTAGAACATTAAGAATATGACAGTAGACAATAAGACCAAAATATATAAGACCATCGTAAGATCTATCCTTACTTACTCGGCGCAACCGAGAGCAAATACAAGTATTACAAGACAATTAACTAGAACAGCGGAAAGGAATAAATACATTAAGGCTAATTGTAGAAAAATCCCGAATAGACTGAATACGGAAACAAGACATCCGCAACCAACGAGAAATATAAAACATAGAGCAATTTATTTAAAACGTAAGAAAGGTTGGAACGCACATGGTGATTAGTGACTATTTAAAATAGCAAGACACAGAGTACTGGTTGAAAACCTGGGAGTCCGTCGAAGAAATGGAAAGAGTATTAAATATTCTCTTCAACCAGAACTTCAAATTTAAAATCTCCGACTAAAACCACCTAAAGAAGGAAAAGAAGAAAAGGTATGTTAGAAAACTCATATAAACATAAATTTTGATATTAACTGGATATTTGCGTTGGTGCGTAACCGTGCTTAAACTGCCCGGTGTGTGGTGTATGTTTGTGTATATGATCTTGTTACTTTTATAGTGCGATGGAGCACGAGGAATGCCATTAATGTGGTCCCCAGTGGTAAATGGAGACCGGAACCCAGACCCGACAACACAGGGAATTAAAAAGAATTCCGACCCCTAGAGTGATTTGAACCGGGATGCGTTCGGGCTATTACATACAAAGCCTGCCTGTCTTACCACTGAGTCACCCCAGCCAGTATATAGTTTACTGTATTTATATTTTATTGAATTCGTTTATTACGGTATTTTCTTTAAAAAATTTTAATGCCGATTTTTAAGTTTCGATTTTAATTTAGTTTAGTGCGGATTCTAACTCTTCATGAAAGCTGCTTAAATGTTTTAGCTAAAGTATTTGACTAAGGCCACTTTCACTACCATGAATCACTTTCACTCTGTTTTTTGGAGACAAAGCTTCTTTTTTCTTTTTACTTCCACCACAATGAAATCTGCCATTGATGAAGTTTACCGAACGTCCGAAAACAAGTTACGTTTAGGTCAACACCAAAATTTGAGCTGAATTAATCTTCAATACTGCAATAATCACGACCGGTGGCAATGATAACTTCTAAAAATTTCTCAGAAATTTACAAAATGGTGTTGGTTGTGCTCGATGAAAAAAAGCTTTGGAGAAGCGCAATCTTCCCTAAAGATAAACGTTTAAGTCCTTTTCTTAAGAGACACAACAAAATGCTGACAAAGTTTCTTAATAATTGATAAGACTTGTTTACTGGTCTTTGACCGAGTAGTAATCATTGGAAAATCCATCTTGAGGATTAGGAGTCTATTTATCTACCAGCGGTGGAAATTTCTGACCTAATTTTTAAGAAATTGGCAAAGAGTGGCTGGTCTTTAAGGGGGACAAGAACATTGGAAAATCTGTAAACGTTCATCAAGATTAGTGGGCAGGTCTAGTTATCGAGGTGGTTGTCTTAGGGATGTTTAATTAAGCGTTTCTTCTGAACCAATAATCGATTCTTTTCAAAAAATGCTTATTTTGTGGTAGTCTGCTTACAGAGGTGGTCTTTATTAGAAGTTTCACTGCATTATCTTGCTATTATTTTTGGCCTATTTATGATATACACTGTTCTTATATTAATTGTTTATTATAGTGTTTCTGTCCTATTAGAAATTATTTTAAAATGTGGCTATTTAGTCCAATTATCGTAGTATATTGTTCTTGTTCATTGAAATTGAAATATGGCCAAGCAAGTAAAGATAGATTTTTTGAAACTGTTGCAAACATGCATGAGTTATGACTGTTGTAATAATGTTTCTTGTTGCTCAGTTATTCCTACGCTACATTTGCGGACTAGGACGACAGGCCCACTTTTCCCAGAGATGCGATATCAAGAAACTTAATTTGCAAAATACTGGGAAAAATTAGTAGTTCTGATATTTTGAATATTAGATAATCTTTATGAAACAGTATTTTGGAGGCACTTGTCGGTGCTGTTTTTCCTTTTTAGTATTAGCGTCAATAGGTCTTGAACTTTGGAAACATTCTTGCATACAAAAATTTCAGCATAATCCACTAAGCAAACTTCAGATGTACTGAGAAATCTTCTAAAGTAGAATTGAAATTGAATGAAGATTCGACATAAGCAATGCTTTGTTATTGAAATGATAATAGTGTGTAGGGTAAGATCCAGAATAATGCGAATGTTGAAGCGGCTCATATCTTGTTGGTGTGGAGAGCGGCAAAGTGCGCACACATGGTTGAAAGCGCGAGGTTAAGAGGTTCTCGTTACCTCTTCACCAGTTACAGGCAGCATAATTGCCAAACGTAGGTGTGAGTTTTCAATTTACTTGGAGATTGGAATAATTAAGGCTGCGGAACAATGACAGTTTTATAATATTCAAAACCCACACGAACAAATAAAAGGTTTTAATGGCTTATTGAAGGATGCTAAAATGTAAGTCCGAAACTTTGAAGGCCACATTTTCCTTCGTTCATCACTCATATGCTAGAAAATAATTAAAATTTCATTTGGAGAGTGTAAGCTACATAATTTTATGTTAAACATTTTACGGGACTTGCAGTAAAAGCTAGTTCTATGTGTCGTAACCCGATCTATAACTACAAGCAATAAACCAGATAAGCTATATAAAATGTTGAAAATAAAGGTAAGTAGATGTGTGACGTGTTACATTGTACAGTTGTAGCTCTAATAACATACCATCCCTATTCCTACGCTTAATCTTTACTGCTCCTGAGTATTCGTGTGTGAATCTAATCTAATGTATCCGGTATAACATGATAACGACAATAAAAAAGATTCCGCTTTTATGCTCATGTTTGATTAAAAACAAAAATGGACCAAAGAATTTCCTTTTTGTTACAGCAACGTTGATTCTTCCGAATTTCTGCGAAGATTAAAGAAATGCCAGCGCATCTCGTTCGCATTTTATACCACATTAAGTATGTGCTGGCTTGACACAGCTTGCATTACAGCAAATATTTGCTGGCTTTATGAACTCGTCCGCCACTTAATAAGGTTTTATCAAAATATTAAAAATCCTAAAACATCTACAAGCCGTATAAGAGCTAGCTGAAGCAGCAACTTTCCTCATATCATATTAAATATTTCGTTTTGTTAATTTTCTTCAGATAACTGAAATTATAAAATATCCGTTTTAATTTTGTTTGCCATTATTTGCGTAATATCAGCCTGATGCGTCATAAGTCGCCTTTAACTATTGTTAAGGAACACTTTTACAATCGTAAAATGAAATTTGTTAAATGCATAGCTTGTTAAATAATAATAAATTTTAAGCCCGGTGTGCTCTCTTCAATTTGCTCACCTTTGAACTTTTGTAACCCCGCGGAAATCCCTAATTCGCGCAGGGGTATCTGTAATTTCCCTAGCAACGTCTAGTTACATACATGTATGTAGGCAATTAATGTAACTCGCAGAATAGGTCAGTGGCCGCAACAAATTTACCACAACAGGATAACCGGAAAAACGAAAGAGAAATTCCTTCCCAGCGGATTTAAACGTATTTTCAGGCCATCCAGTTTCAACACAATTAAAGTTATTATTTCTATTCTTCTAAGGCAATGTCCGTTTACTTAATAACCAACGTAGCTAAGTGAAGTGAAAAAATTACATCAATAAGGACTCTTCTATCCTATGATTTATGAATATTTGGTTTTCTGTTACATTAATTGCCATTTTCTGCTTTATAATATTTAGTAATTAAGCATCTGCTTTTAACGTAAATGTAGAGCTGTATATTTTATAACATTATGAAACTTTTAGTAGTCACTATTAGAAATTGTATCAACTTCTCGATCCTATAGCAACACATAAAGTAGTCAGAACATGGGAATGGGAGGCCATAAAACGTTGTCGAGTGGCAATTCCAGATTTAATAACGTCCAACTCAGTAAATTTTCACAACCAAGAACGTTATTAAGCAAAATATGCGGTTTAGGACTAATGAAAATCCAGGGCAATCTAATATAACTCTCCACAGTGATAAATTTCGTGGTGACGAAACTGTTTTCAAATAAATTTACTTTGTAGAACTCAATCAAAAGTAATAGCCACTGATATATTAACACCGTCATTAGGGATGATTTTAATTTGTATACTATAACGCTTCATTTACATAAATGTGTATAATATAACTGAAAATATACGAATACAGTGTTTCTAATATTATAAACGACACGAGATTAATATTGCATGAAATAGGAACTGTTCAGAATTTCAAGAACTCACTAGGAACCACATTCAAATTATAGAAATCTTGCTTAACTTCAGTATAAGCTGAAAAAACTGCTTACTATCAGCGACATGTTAACATTATTCAGGTATTTTTTTACGTACGTTCCGAATCTTCAATTCGATTTTTTATAGCTCGTTTAGTTTCCAAGATAATGAAGTCAATTCTGTTTTTTTAAGATGGCAATGTTGCTTGTCCATCACTTTACTCTAGGTCTCACGATTGTCCTGATTTTTGGTGGAGGCGCCACTACAAAATACTTTAGTCTTTCACTCGTTGGTAGAATTAAGGGTTTCTCACCATGTGCTTCGCAACCTAGATACTAAACCTACTCTCGTGCCTCACGACTACTGATGTTTCTTAATTGCCAAAACAAATGTGTACTTAGAAGCCATATTCAGAAGTATATGGTCTCTCACATTAAAATACATTACAATAGTTCCAGGTATACCTTGGCATTTGGATACAAATGTGGTAAAAGCTGTTGTTGAGGACACTTCGTAGGAAATAGCTTATAATCTAAGCTCACCCTTTTCAGCATTATATAATACTTTAAATGTCACGAAGTCTCGAGAATTATTTATAAGGGACACCTTGGGGAGCACCAGATCAAGAAAAATATTTTTAAGGTTGGGACTTTGAAAGTCTTCGGGGCTAGGGTGTCATAACATTGTTTTCAAGACATTCTTGCCTTGGTAATTGGTTATCTGAGGCTTCTCCTAGATATTGAAAGCGTTTTAACGATCGAGGTAGGGCCCGAACGCAGCTGACGCCCTAAGACCGCAAAAACAACGCCTTGTACTAGGCGATATGCCGCGGCACCTTTACCCTTTTTGCGCCCACTAAAACTAATCCAAAACTAAAACCCTTTGTGCACCGAATTTCATTGAATTGTGTAAAACTACGTGATATTAATCTAAAGGACGGCTTTTTACAGGCAAAAACCGGTATTCACATGATGAAATATATCTCAGATAATTTATGAGTTTAGTTCTGTCCTTCCCAAAGGGATGGAAGTGTTAATGGATTTATTATGTGCCCCGAATATTCGCCTAAGGATATTAAAGCGAAAATAAATTTACGCATTTTTTAATTGCATATCGCTACATAAAGATAATTTTTAAAAGCAAATTTTTGCTTCCTTAATTTTGGTTTAATAAAAAATTAACGTGGGACGCTTCGCAGGATCTAAGCTTCGGGATATTGTCTCCAAAGATTGTTTTGTGATTTAATTGGGAAGAGGACCATCAATTTTACATGTCAAATTTGAAACTAAGTGCTCTTTAGAACATCATTACCGAAATTGTGAGTGCTGACTACAACCCTCAGCCAACGTCATAAATTAGGTGAATCTCAGAGAGCACACATTAATTTCTATTTTGTTGACATGCTGAAATGTCAGTCTTTAGGCTTGAATTTACTTTGCGTTCTGGCATGTAAATGGTCCACAATAAAAGCAAAAGGAAGATCAAGCGCTGGATGTTAGGGCACTTGGAATTGTGCGCAATTTACATTAATGGGAACCGACATTTCCAAGGTTACATTGCAGCCAAAATGGTACATAGTCAAATATGTTTTTCCTAGTAGGCAGTCCCTGTTGTTGATACTATATGATTTTATGATGTATTATTGCTAGGCAATTTATTTATTAAGGTGGGTGTTTATATATTGCAGAGTCAAATTTAATACTTTATTATCAAAAAGTATTAAATAATGATAGAAACCCACATTATTATAATTGAAATAATTTTAATATAAATTATTCTAGTAATGTTGAATTTGCATTTACATTATGGTAAATATTGGTGTCTTCTTGCCTATCTTTGTAATGGTACAAAAGAATACGAGGGGTTGCTCGACGTACCTATGTAATCATTGTAAAAGTAAGATATTGGAACCAGAAACAACTGTTATTAGTGATCGGTTAATAGTTGATAATTGAAAATACAGGTACCAGTTGAAAGCGGTGGAGACCAGCAAGCAGCAGTTGCCAACTACAGCAATGATATCAATAAACTTTGGAAAACTCCTTCCCACCACGATATGGTGGTAAGGGGTTTTCCAAAGATAATTTTCTTAAACCACCGTCTTCAATAAATTCTATAATGATATCAGCAGTAGTGGAATTTGAGTAAGGTAGTTTATCTTTATTATTATACAGGGTGTCCCAAAACTCTGGGACATAGAGCTACCACGTATTCTAGAGGTCAAAAGAAGTCGATTGGACCCAACTTTGTCATATACCAAAATGTACCGTTTGCCCGTGAGAGGAGTTCAAAGTTTACTTAAAAATCACATTTTTGTATGCTGTTCAGAAACGTGTGAACCAATTTTAATGAAATTTGTTACCCGGGCACTGCAAAGGAAGCCACTACTTTCAGTAACGAAAGAAACCCAAGGAAAATTGGAGAAGGGTTAAAACCACCCCCACCCTCTTATAAATTTGTTCAGAATTTTTTTAAGGATGATGATACGATTCTATGTTTTTTTTATGGTGAAGACTTATTCATTAACTTCATTTTTTGACTCTTGTAAAAACTCCGTAATTCGTATAGGTTCGAAGAAAAAAAATGTTTACTCAAACACTGATGACCGATATTATTATTGCAGGTTTAATTGTATTACAAAATTTAGTTGGCCGTAGACACAAAAATATAACTTTTTTACAACAAATGTTCAATGTGACCTCCACCTTCATTGTTGCAGAGGTCAACACGACGTAAAAAATTGAAATGCACCCTTCTTAAAACATCGTCGTTTTCTCGTAGTGCGTTTACACCATTTTGAATTCTGTCCCACAGTTGTTCAGCATTATTAATTTGTACCTCGTATACTTTTGTTTTTAACGCTCCCCATATGAAAAAGTCACAAGGATGTAAATCTGGAGACCGCGGTGGCCATTGAATGGGTGCTTCTTGTCCCCTACCAATCCATCTACCAGCAAATTGTTCATTTAGATATTCTCTTACGGCACGTGCAAAATGAGGTGGTGCACCGTCATGCATGAAAAACATGTTTTGACGCAAATTAAGGGCAAGTCTTCTAATAACTCTGGCAAGGTTTCTTGGAGAAAAAGAAGGTAACTAGCGCCATCCAGACGGTCAGGCAATCGGAACGGTCCAACCAAAAAATTGTCGATAATTCCGACCCAGACATTAATTTTAAATTCTCGTTGATAATGTCTAGCTTTAACAGCATGTGGATTTTCATCTGCATAAATATGTTTATTGTGTAGGTTTGTCATGCCACGACGCGTAAAACAAGACTCATCAGTAAACAAGATATTAGTGTGGAATCCATCATCGACTACTCTGCGCTCCCGAATAATTTCTGCAAAATTTAAACGTGATTCGTGGTCAAGTGGCAATAATTCTTGAACTGGCTGGATGTGAAAAGGACGAATTAATTGATCGGCAAGGATCCGACTTACAGTGCTTTTTGGAATCCCAGTTTCACGTTGCAATATTCTGGTACTGATCTCAGGATTGTTATCAATCCTTTGAAGAACTGCTTCTTCCACAATGGGTATTCGGGCTTGTCGAGGTCTTCCAGTGTTAAATCTGGCTGGCTGCAAACTTCCTTTTCTCGAAGACGACATTCGATACGAGCAAAAGTTTTGTGATTTGGAATTCTTCGATTTGGATATCTCTCTTGATACACGCGGACACTCTCGCGGCAGTTACCTTGACAGTATCCAAGAACTAATAACTAGAGCGCGGATTAAATAGCATTTATTTTTAGAGAATAAGCGCTTATAATAAGCCTTTAAACCTGAAAATAAGCCAGAACAAAGCCAAAAAAAGCACTCAAAAAAGTTAAATAAAAGAAAAAATAGCTATTTTTTAAGGAATTTTATTAACAAAATAAAAAAACTAAATACAAACACAGTGTAACTTAAAACAAAAAGTTTAAATTGTATTACATGTAATTAATACATGATTAATTAAAAATATTATGAAAGCAATTTTATGATAATGTATTTTTCCAAATTTTCCGGTGAAAAAGATTGTCTACGGTCTGTTAAAATATTCTTGTAAATAGAGAAACTTCTCTCTACGTGTACCGATGTTAGTGGTGCATATTTAAATGCGTTTACAGATTCCACCAGCGGTACATTTTTCTTTTCTAAATTTTGGATAGATTTACTTACATACCAATAATTTGCTTTCAGGAATTCCAAATTTTGCAGTAAAACGTCATCGTTTAAAACTTCGTGGCACTCTTTAATTGATATTGCAGCAGTTTCAGGTAAATCACACACAAGCCTTTTTAAATTTTTCTATATGTTCTGCGTAATACATGGCTGCTTTTAACCAGGTGCTCCCTAGTGCCCCTCTAGTGAGAATGGGTTCCGGCGGTAAAGGAATTTGGCAACTGGTCTTTAAAAGCTTGAATTCCAAGAGGCGCCTTCAAAAAAATTTTCTTTCCCTTTTTAATTATGATATTTTTTAAGGCATGATACTTAAAATAAATTAAAAATAAGCCAGAACGAGTACCAAAGGGTTAAAAAAAGCGTTAAGTAGGCATTTATGCAAAGAATATGAAAAATAAGCAATATAAGCAAAATAAAAGTAGTGCCAAACGCTTGCATTTTTTGTGAAACGTGTAAATCCAAAAGCATTTGGAACTGCTTATGTTATAAACAAATAAGCAAAATGCCATAAATCCGCGCTCTACTAATAACATGTCGGTCTGCTCATTGAAAGGGAAATCCATATTTGATAGCGGCAAAAATAACAGCAGCAACAATTAAAGCAGCAACGATGGTTACAATAACAAAAAAGAATACAAAAGCAACAAACAGTGAACAATTATTGAAAAGTTTACTGTCAACAATCAACTGAGATGATTATGAATTTGTTTCCTATCAAAATTATCACCTTTGTTTTATTTTTGTGTCTACGGCCAACTAAATTTTGTAATACAATTAAACCTGCAATAATAATATCGGTTCTCAGTGTTTGAGTAAACATTTTTTTCTTCGAAACTGTACGAATTACGGAGTTTTTACAAGAATCAAAAAATGAA
>JABXWE010030907.1:0-19450 GCA_014611495.1 Limonius californicus
GTAAGTCTGTTCGTTACGAGGCAAGGTTTTAGGATAGCACTTGAACAACCGTTTTGAGGAAAATAACTCTACTGTTGAATAAAGATGATATGAACAGTTTCCAGTATGGGAAAGTCCAGGGAGGCAGTCGCGTCCACTTATTTTGTATTAAAATCCCTGCTCGGGGTTTATGACCCGTAGGGAAGTATTTAGAAATACAAGTGTAGTCGTTTTAGCTGGAAATCGTGGGAAATTTGAAAACATTCTAATTTTGCATACCATGGGTGTGATGAGGTCATTCCTTGCATTATTACCAGACAATACCAAATTTGATACAGGAAACAGAAGCTGGAATTTCAGGATGTAAATGTTGAAAAATCCATCCGTCTTAGAAATTTTTGAAAAACACGTTTATTCAGTATATGTTGCACACGTGTTTGTCAATCATGTACAGTTGTGCAAGAATAAAATGCTATTAAAATGTTATTTATTTACATCATGAATTTTAGAGATAAAATTAAACAAAATATGTAATGTTGAGAAATCGGTAAAGTCAAACGAGTAAGGTTGTTTGTTTTGACAAAGGATGATGAAAAAGTCCGACTTTTTGTAATTCATGACAACATCGACCTTGATGATATGATTCGCATGTATGTAATGGCGGTGCAAAGTATGGAGAGAAAGTGCACGTGTGAGCTGTCGATACTTTTTTCCGAGGGTGCACTAACCCCTGAATCACCCTATCTCCCTGTACAGTTGATTGCAAATTATACGAATTCGGTTTCAAGCCCGTCACAATCGAACCGGAGTGTGACCGGTGCTTCAGGCATACGATAATCCTCCATTTCCGCAAATAAAAATTGGCATGGCGTTGTTCGGAGGTCGCATGATGATGATCCCACCACGTGGCCAAAAAATGTCGAAACGGTGCCTCTTCCGGACAAAGTAAATCTCTCTTGAGTGTCCGTTTACATAAAGTTTGCCTCTCTCCCAGCGGTTCGAAGTGTTCTGTTTCACGTGAACCTACTGCAAATGTTATTTTAAACGTCAGCATCATTAAGGCTGACCCTGTAACGACATACGTATTGCTGATTGTTGTTAGGTAATGCCTTGTAAATGACTGCTCGTGTAGGAGTCGGCGAAGGTTAAATTTTACAATTTCGCTTTGGCAAATGCTCAAATTACGCCCGAGAATCCTTATGTTACGAACTTGCGTCCGATTTCCTCGCAGGCCTTACGGCAATTTACGAAATAAATCGCCTTCGAGTTGGCATTTTTCGCGCAAACAATTTTTCAATGGGCGCTGCTATATTTGTAGCCCGCGTTTCGCTTTATTTATATTATTTTCTCGCGTATAGCGGAATGAGGACGTATTTACAAAAGTTAGTACACGTTACAGTTATCCAAGCATTTTAAGGACGCGGAATTCCTGAAAAAGCTCGCTCCGCTGAAAAGGACTCCCGCGCCGCGCGAGCAAAAACGGCCCCTAAGACCGGCTGCCTCAGGAACCATTGTTGCCGGAACATATCGGGATCAATACCGTATACTATTGGTTTTAGTCATTACCGAGTCGCAGCCAATAGTGTGGCGGCTTACGTACCCTCGTAAGCGGCCAGACGAGCTGCGACTCCCCTGCGAGCTTTACTCCTGAAAGCTATGTCTGCGCCACCTACCCCGTAGGTCCTAGCTCATGCAGTCGCCGTTGGCGGTTGTACGCTCGTTTAAGCTAAAGCCTTCCATCGGCAAACTGCAGCCGTCTCCGTTTGGCTTCAGGAAAGCCCTGGGCCAGGACGAAAGCGTAGCTCAAAACCACCGCGTGCGGAAATTCGGACGTTTTGTGTATTTGGCGGATCAGATCAAAAGTTTCGGTGGATTTTACGTTTTCTGGTCTGGCGACTGAAACTGGAGGAATGTCGCTGTTTTATGAATTTTAAGGCCCTCTTCCGCAAACTTTACGTCTTGAATGTTTTCAGCAACTTTCAGGAAATGTTTGGTTTGGTTGACGAAGGGATCTTTTAAGAGTGTGTTTTGGAAATTCCTGTTGTGATGAGGCATTTTCTAAAAATGCACGAAATGTGGAGTCGGGGCGATTCAAACTTTGGCGCCGAAAATGAACGACGCTATTCGTCGCTGTCGTCGGCGAGGGTTGGAGCGACCAATGGAGCGTTCGCTCTCCGCAGGAGCGCAGCCATGGTTTGGCCGTAGCCTCCTCAGTGCTGGTCGGCAGCGGTCATGATAACTACTCCTCTGCTTGGCGTCTGTTGGCTGCCTAACAATTGCAGTGTACTTAGTGTTCATAATAAGTTGTTGGGACAATTAGTGTGGAACCATCAGTGCTTTTTATTAACATTTGGACACGTGCAATCGGCTCCGTATGTCGGATTTTGGAATAGTATCGCTATTTTCCAGCCCTCTCAGTCATTTACGATGGAAACGAGGTACTGAACCACTAAACATATTGTTGTAGTTTTCCACCCTTCGGTTGTTCCTCTTTATTCTTACATTCACGATTTCAAAACCCATTTATTTATGCAGTTCTTAAATATCCCACCGAGACTGGTATAGAACTAAAAGAACTGTTCGGGAAAAGCAGAATTTTGGGTTAGTTATCGGTTTTTACGTGCATTTCCTCGATGAGCAATGGTTAATTCGGTGAAACCCTCGCCTTGATTAGCGAATTATCGAGGTTCGGCGTGAAAATGAAGCAAAGGCGGGTCTGTCATGTAAAGCCATAAAATCGAAGGTACTAACCCTTCCCTTCCCACGGGAGTGCATTGTACAAAATACAGGCTGTTTGAAAAAAGCGAGTTTCCTGAAAATTGTGGGCGTTGTACCGTGCTAGTCGCGATTCTTTAAAAATCCATAGTCGTGGAGGAACGCAAAATTGCTCCTTAGGACGGACTCCGGCTCCTACAGCCGTAATTGTTGGAATAATAGTATTTCGTTTTCCTGTATTTGTGCATTTACCATGAAGACGTGAATTTTTTGACCCTGGGAATTTAAACAAAGAATTCAGTTCCTTTGTCATGTGCCTTTGCTGTATTCTATTCAAATTCAAAACACGTATGTATTTATTTATGTATGTACGTATGTGTTCATAGTTGCCATAAGGACAGTTTGGAGCATAGGGAAGTGCCATGGAGCAATAATAGAAGACACTTAGGGGACATTCGACCAACACCAACGTTAACGAGCGTAATTTAATGTTGTCGTTCACCCTGAATAGATATACATATTTATTTTAAATTATACTTCTCCGTAAAAGCATTACTATTGATTATTTGAATTGCGTAAATCTAGCAATGCCTTCGACCGACCATTAAACTGCAGTTGATTATCTAAATAACCTCCAAGACCGCATGGTTCTAAACGACACCCATAAAAAATTCCCCACACAGCGAAATATTTTTTACCAAATCCACAATTAATTTTCCAATACTGAAACGGATCTCAAGATCGGCTTCTGCTGAAACCCATGTTATACCTTTTCTGAAAATTTACTCGAAAAACCGATCGGAAATAGACGAAATTCCACAGTGGATGTGGGCATCCGCTCGAAGAAATCGTGCCCCCTACTAGTCTAGCTACATTGGTCCTACAGAAACCCAGAATAGTAGCTCACGTGTATGAGAAGCGATTCCCCTACACACGTTGGTAATTCTGTTGGGTCTTTATATCCCAGTTCTTTGTCTGTACGTCTGGTTGGGCCTTCCAACACAAAAAAAATGAGTAACGTCTCGGCTAAAAACGTAGCTTTGGTTTTTATTCGCGCTGCCTTTGTACCGCTCGCTTAATGTTCTTCGATTCGCTTGCGCTTAAACCGGGAAAATAAGAGAAAATTATGTGATTTTGAAAAACCACAAGTTGGGCATATTATAACGGATTCGAGAAGGAATGACTGCTGGCTCCATTATGCTATGCGACACAGAGAACGATCACAAACAATTGTTCACTCACGGATTTGTATAGCAATTTTCTGTATTGTCCATTGTTTGTACAATTATAAATTGTAAACAATGGTGGTGAATGCATAATTCTAGGAATAGTCGTTATTTTTTAAAAATCCGGATATCAACGAAAATAGTAGTTAATGAAAGAATTTTGCAATAAAAATTCTTAATTGCCAAAATTAACATAACTATCATTGCAATTACGGTTACATTTTTGAAATTGCTTATTTGGTATTCAGTCTTAAAATAAGTATATATGTACAAGGCTGAAAACAGAAACTTCGTTGAAATACTGAATATCATTATTAATTAATATAAATTATTAAGTAAACACAATAGTTGTTATTAGTAATATCAACAGGTTTGATTGGTCTGTTGCTTTTGAATACTTGTTTTGATTTGACATTAATTAAGTTTGTAAAATTTGACAAAGAAAAATCTTGCGTAATTAATTTGAAAGTATTATCAAAAAGTATGGACAATGGTTTCAATAATTTAATTTAATTATAAAACAGTTTATTCATAAAAAACAACAGATTTGGTAAACATAAAATTATGGATTATAGTTAATTTCATGATTTGATTCGTCAATAGTTCAAATGTAATTTTTTGTAAACATATATTGCCTTGAGCGGTGCTACTAACAATTCGTTTAAACAAAATTCAATATTCATTAGAAATCTCGCAATTAATAATTTAATTTCAGTGTACAGGGTTAGAATTCCCTGAGCAAAAACATTTGTTAAATCAGAACTACCACTAGTTAAATTTAGGGATTTTAAATTATTAATTATAAGATACATTAGATACAGACGCAACTTAATTTAATACAAATCTCACGGGAAATATCGTTAGCAAGTTAGAATCATTATATTTCCATTATCATTAAAGATATTGGAAATCAAAAAAGACATTAAATGAAGGCAAATAGGCAATTCGTATCCAAAATGCCAAAAGATATAAACGGCACAAATACTGTAAGAAAGCTGTGTATTGAGGTTATGTAACTATTGCGAAATATAACAAATTTATTTACGTCGTTGAATAAAACCACAGTCAAATCCCACAAAATAGATTTAATCTTGTTTAAAGGTATAAAATGGTTAACGTTTTCGATACCTACTTGGAATCATCATCAGACTAGCAAGAGAAAATAGCAAAATTACAGAAATTTAAAGGATCAAAACCATTGTGTAAGCCATGGCTTAACATGGCGAACACTGTTCCTGCTTGACTTTTTATTCCGTTTTAATGCGGTCCCAAATTTTGGGTTTTCTCAATTTTAAATTTAAAATAATGATAATCATCATGAGTTGATTTATTTTCTAATAATATTTAATTTCGGCGTTGCCGTGAAATGTTTAGTTCCTTAGTTGTGAAGTTTTATATTTAGTTTATTCATATTGTGTGTTTTTGCTTAAATAATTTTCCTACACAATGGTTTTGATCCTTTAAATTTTTGTAATTTTGCTATTTTCTCCTACTAGTCTGATGATGATCCCAAGTGGGTATCGAAAACGTTAACCATTTTATACCTTTAAACAAGATTAAATCTATTTTGTGTGATTTGACTGTGGTTTTATTCAACGACATATCTACCTTATCCCATTATGAGGCCTGTGGACATTAATAACTTTAATTTTGTTTACAATAGTTTACATATGTACAGTAAATAGTTTAATTATATTGACAATTAGTAAACAATGGTTTTTCTAAATCATCAGCTGCCAAACCTAGCTGTAGTCTGTAAGAATTATCAGTTAAATGCCCTTAGTAAATTTTCGAAAAGTGTAATGCTTTCAGAGGAAAAATTCTTCTCTATATTTTCCTGCGAATCCAAGAGTGTCGTTTTTGAAACTTACAAGTTTTTTTTCCATAATTTTGCAACTATACCTAGCGATAAGAACATTATAGGCACACAACAACTAAAAGTATAAAATAAACAGTTATTGCTAGTGTAATTTGTTCTCGGAGTATTAGATTTCCCCGTACACGCTAAATCTAAAAGCATAATATTTACGATTTTTAGGTTAGCTCTTAATGCAAACCAATCTAAAGACGAACAAATTGTTAACAGTCTTTCATAATATAATCAACAATCGTTCTTTCTCAGGGCGCCATATTACTCTGTATATACTTTTACGTTGTTAAAAACGGAATTGTCTAATTTCAGGGCGCCAGATTGCTGTATATAGGTATATACTTAAACTTCAATCTAGTCAAAATTTTATTTTTGCCTTAGTCGACTACATAATCTGAGCTAATCTAAACGGAAACATTTTCTAAACATGTTTTCCAGTTTTAATGTTTTCGTTAATAAAAGCACAATCATCCTTTCCCGGGGCGTCACATTACCCTGTATATACTTTTTTGTTGTTGAAGCGTAATCGTTTATACTCGGGGCGTCAAATTGCCGTATATATACTGAAGCTTCCATGTAGTCAATGTGTTTTTTTAGCTTAGTCCACTGCATAATTTGAGTTAATCTAAAAAGAAACATTTTCTAAATATATTTTCCTAAAGGCAGTTTTAATGTTTTCGACAAACATTAATTCTCGGGGCATCATATATACTTACGTATATGTATATATATACTGAAACTTCAAAGTAGCCAATTATTTACTGTTAGTTTAGTCCACTACAAAATCTGAGCTAATCTAAAATGAAACATGTATAGAATAAACATGTTTCCCTAAAGGCACATTTAATGTTTCCATTATTAAAAGCACAATTGTCAATTCTCGGGGCGTCAGATTACCCTACATATACTGAAGCTTCAAAGTAGCCAATTATTTATTGTTGGTTTAGTTCACTACGTAATCTGAGCTAATTTAAAATGAAGCCTGTTTTCCTAAAGACAGTTTTAATGTTTTCGCTATTGAAAGCACAATCGTCAATTCTCGGGGCGTCAGAGTTCCTTATACATATATACTGGAGCTTCAAAACAGTCAGTGATTAATTTTTAGCTTAGTTTGCTAAATAATCTGAGCAATTCAAAAAAGGAACAAATTATAAACATTTTCTCTTAGAGGCAGTTTTAATATTTTCGGTATTAAAAGCACAACCGTCCGTTCTCAGGCCTCCAGATTGCCTTGTACCTATATACTGAATCTGTTATTGATTTTTGGGTTAGTTCTTTACAGAATCCGAAAAATAAAAAAATTCAACACATTTTCTTAAATGTTCGTTTGCGTTATTAAAGAACAGTCGTTCAATCGAGGGGCGTTGTATTGCCCTGTATATATACGAAGCTTCAAAGTGGTCAATGTTTGATTAGTTTAATATATAATCTCAGTTAATTTATAAGCATGTATTTTCAACACATTTTCGATATTAAAAGCGAAATCGTCAGATTGCTTTGTCTATGCCGAAGCTTCAAAGCTTAATTTTGGACCTCTTTGTTTGTTTTGATTGGGCAAGATCTAGGACGCGGATTTTCATGCATTTCTAAGCACGCAAGCACTTAGCTTATTGTACACCCTAACTATGAATATTAAAAGCGCAATCGTTAGTTCTTGGGTCGTCAGATTGCTTTGTATATGCTCAAGCTTCAAAGTTTAATTATTGACCGGTTTGTTTGTTTGTTTATTTTGATTGGACAAGATCTAGGACGCGGATTTCCATGCATCTCAAGCATGAAAGCACTTGGCTTATTGTATGAATATTAAAAGTGCAATCGTTCGTTCGAGGGTCGTCATATTGCCTTGTATATACTAAACCTTCTAATTTTAATATTTAACTTATTTCACTACATAATCTGAGCTAACTTTAAAAAAGCCATACATTTTTAAGAGGTTTTTATCTTCGTTTTAAGAAAACATACTCGTCCATTCTGGGGCGTTACATTGCGCTATGTACCTATTTTTAAACTGTCAAAATGGAGAATATTAAAATTTTTAACCTTAACAATTTTTGTTTCAGAATGTTTTAGTACTATTTATATTATTGAAACTGTCAGAGTAGTACAATATTTAATTTGCTGTAGGTTAGCTAATAGTATAGTTTGAACTAACCTAAAAAAAATGAAAATTTGATTCATTTAATTTGTTTATATTAGCTAACAGTATGTGTAACCTTAAAATTAACAAAATTTTTATAAATCGAACGTTGACTACGTTGAACGTTATAGTATATCCAGGGTAATATAATTTGTTGTTCTTCACTGCATAACGCAATATACATATTTAGTTAACTTAAAAAATAAAAACTGACTTGTAGTGGCTGTTTTAGAAGCTTTAACAAATACAGGGTGGCCCAACAGTCCAAAAATTAATTATGTATTACACTATTAGTAATTAAAATATCAGATTAATAAGAAATATTTAATAATATAGACTACATTTTAAAATTATTGGTAGCATGTATGGGATCTATCACAAGAAAATGTCATTCTGGTATATTACTGTTTCTGCAATTTCTCAGCAATGGTGGCATGAAAATACAAGATTTTCGGTGGCAAAGCTAATCGTTTCTGCATTGTTCATTTGCTTAGGAGGAAATTTGCTGCTTTGCTCTTCTAGACTTCAAGCAAATTAATCTTCATTTAGTGAAAACGTTTGTTGGTCTCTAATCTTCAAAATGTCTTTAACAGAGCCTACTCTACAGAGTGATTGTTATCCTACTTATGTGTTCGATTTCTTAAATATCCCACGCGGTATATTATTTTATATTTGAGTGTCTATTGAATTAGATTTCAGGATAAAGTACACTTGACATAATAGTTGAAATTCTGTGTAACATTTTTTCAAAGTTTGGTATAACACGTATTTAAGGTTTTGGCGAGAATTATTCTATAGGTACATAAATATATTTTTATTTTTAAGCGCTTATTTTTGAAAAATCGCCTAAATGTTGTATTGAAGTACGTGTTTATAGTTTGCGAAAAGTAAAACCTTTGGTTTTAAAGTATTACACACCTTGTAGTTGCTATTTATCTGGGAAATCGTAGATGCGAAGTAAGTTACGCAAATTTCGTAACGATCATGTTTTTACCATACATTTCATCCTTCAACCGCGTACTTTCAGAATACATATACGTATTGTGATTTCTTCACCAGCACAATGGTTTCGCACGTTTTCCTTGAAGAAAAAAAGGTTGGACTGTAGAGGCGGTCTCTCGCATTTGGTGTTTATTCAATTAATTGTTGTTTAATTATCAAGGTGCGATAATTTAAGTTACACAAACATTAATAATTGTATTAGGAGAGGTCGCTGGGGCTGCAGCGAACTTGCTGTGTGTTACACACACAACGAGCGCACATTTTCTGCCTGTTTGGCCGATTAATTAACTGCAGGTATAATAAATCACTTAATTAATTTTAAGCACTATTGTTGTAACGCTTTAGTTAACCAATTGCAATTACAGTACACTGTGGCTGAAAACATTCAGGCTCTTTATATAAGTTCAAGGTTCTTGTCCAAACGACTCGATGTAATTACAGATAATGTTGACTTAAATCACTTCTCGGTTACACCTTGGGTTTTTTTGTTCATTTTTTATGATTCGATCGATATGTTTAAGAATATCGGCGTTCGAAGGGCTTGCTTAAGAATATTAGAAAACCTCCCGACTAATGAAAATAGAAGAGAAAATGCATTTGAGAGGCACGGATTAGAAGCAAGTTAACATTTATATTAATTTATTAGTGAATGTCTACCGAATAATGTGACCGGAAGAAACGAAAATTGCGTGGCCCCTCTTCTCTCCTCTGCTATTGCTCCATTCTAGCCGAACCTTCAATGCTGTAGATTCTCTTCGTAATTGGACAACATTCACTTGGGTGTTTTCTAGCTCCCCAAAATACTAATGTAATGGATTTGAGAGTTGTGAATGGAAAGCAGGAACTCTTCAATTTCGTACAGATTTCTTCAAATCTCCACTCCATCACTGCCACGAGCAACGTAACATACTCAACTGTCAAGTACAAGAAATAAATCGCTATAAAATGCAAACTCTGCTTGGGAGCGAGAAAATCTCCCTATTTTTAATTCTAAATGCAAAAGATTCTCTACTGGTTGATAATAAACAAACACATCGTTTAACATATGTTTCATCGCGGTTTCATCCTACTTAAAATTCTATATTTGGCCACGATGTTGAGTCGGGCCCTCCAAAGAGGAGAGCGGCAAACGGATCTAGAATTTTTTATTGCCGCAAAGCGCATAGCACACGGGTTTTCCGATTTATGTATTTCAAATTCATATAATTTTTGTTTATAAAATTAGCTTGTTTACGGACCCGAAATAAAAAAAAAAGCGTTAACCTGGCGGTGACGGGCCTACCATTATTTTCGTCGGAGGTGATTGAACTTTGTTGTCTATTTATCTGTTCGCTGACGACAGTAATTGAACTTCATAACGATTTCGCAGCTGATAGCAATTTTGTTTTTGAAGGCGCAGGTAAATAAATTAATTTTACCATTTCTACCATGTTAAGAAGTAATTCGATAATAAGGTATTTGTGATAATTATCCATTAAAAGTTGTATCTGTATTGTCATTTTTAATATAGATCAGCTTGTTGTGTACATCAAACCATATTACTCTGTTAATATTCAGCAAAAATGTGGCACCATGAAAAAAATTGTATACATTTAGAAGATTCTATTTAAAATAACTATATATTTGCGGATTATCTAAAGAGTACTGGCAAAACCTTTTGTGTATTAGTGTAAAATACATAAATACGTCCGCAAATTGATATATCCATTCCAAAAATATGTCTTTCATTTTGTAACAAATTATTTTTTGGAGGAAAATATTCTCACACAAAGTAGAAATACTAAACATGTTTTAATATTGACTCAGTGTTTCTAGAAAGATTGATTCCTGTAAGCGAGAAACATTACAGTTAAGAATGCGAATCCAAATATTAACTTTGTAAAGGCTTATTTTATCCGGGATGGGATTCACGTTGTACCCAAGCTCGTCTTAATTAGTTAGACTGTATTATATTTTGTTAACATATTCGAAATTTATGATATAACAAAATGTCAAAAACAAAATGTGAATAACGCTATAACATTTACTACAATTATTTAATATCGATCAAAGTATGGTTTTGTTGATATAGTTATTTTTTAGTCTAGAACACTTAATATTTGTTTCTGCATCCATAAATTAACATCCACGTGCATTATGAGTTTCTAAAGTTTCTTAAAAGTCTCTAATAATCATAATTGCTTGACAAACTCGGATAAGTAATCTTTGTAGATGTTTAATAAATAGAGCCGCCTAGTTTGTCTTGAACTATCCGTCACTACATTGGAATTTTTGTTCCATATCTAGAAATAAGCAATATCCAATGTAAAACCACGATGGAATACATTAAAACTATATTAGGTATGCCATACGCATTTCTCCACAATAAGGTGATATCAGAAGACATTACATGAAAAACAAGGGGCGGGGATGGCTCAGTGGTAGAGAGCCAAGCTTTGGATGTAATAGTCCAAACGCTTCCCGGTTCGAACCTCCCGAGGGTCGGAAATTTTTCTAATTTCCTGGGTCGGTACTGGGGCCCGGTCACCATTTGTCATTGGGGATCAAATTAATGGCACTCCTCGAATTACAGTCGCAATAGGGGAGTAAGAAGACCATAAACAAAAACATTCACACACAACAGCAGGTTAAGCATGGTTACGCACCAACACGATAACTCGCAGAGTCGGGCACAAACTAACTTAGCCTTGTCTCGCACCAAAAGCGATGGGTCTGTAAGGCCTATGATAGCTTCAAATATATATTAAATGAAAAACAAGAATAAATAAGCTTTTGCGGAGATTCGCAGATTCAAATGTTAGGTTAGAAATCAGTTGCAAAAGGTTCCTCGAAAAGGGGATTGTATCCGTGCTAAATTGTTTTTAAACTTGATTTTGGGTGAAAATTGTGAAAATGTATTTGTATTTATTATGTATTGAAAGTATATTAAAAAAAGTACGTGTATTTTATAAATCCATAGCTTTTAACAGAATGGTGTCGTTAACTGCTTGAACACAAGTAAATAAAAAACGTATATACCTATACATACATCGCTAGTATATTATCTATAGGCTATTTCTATACACTATTTAAATCTTAACAATAAAATATTGGTCGAGCGCAATAGAACAATTCAATCTACACTTTAATTTAAAAAATCCACAGCGGGAACATGACACGTCATAGTCCTTATCCTTAGTTACCTCATTAGTGTCCTTATATTAAAAAGAGAATAAAATAAAAGTTCTAATCTATTAGGTTATTGTTATCAAGAACATTTCTATGCTAAGATTCATGTTAATGACCGCAAGCGTTGAACACGTGATTGGTGGTGTTTAGCGGTTTGTATTGTAGTAGTTGATCGTGAAAATACAGTGTTGTGAATTCCAAATTTCGAAAGAGATAATTCTGCCTATAAAAAAGCACATCATCAACTACGCGATCACTACAATTATAGATTACTGTAAAACCGTGAACATCATCACAGGTGCTTCCAACTACTGCCTCTACGAAAAAGTAACTATTACGCAATGGTATTTTTTTCGGGGTTAAAATGGCATTTTTCAAACGAAAAATATTTTTACTCCAGAATCGAAATTTATATTTAACAAAATGGTCGTCAACAACGTGATTCTATATTGCTGAACCAACAACTTCAATATGGTGATAGCTAAATCCCATACGGCAGCTTTTTACAATTTTATTTATTTAACATCTTCAACGAATTTGTATAGAATCCATTAAGATTTGCCAAACTATCCAAAGTCCAACTTTTACCAGGTGCAAGAATTTAAGAAACCTATAGGATAACCCCTGATTATGAAATCAGAAGTAAATATTGTGTACTATAGACTAAAAAATAATTGTAGCAACTGAACTGTTCTTTGATATTAGTTGTTGGCTAACGAGAGTGCATGAGCGGGCTGAAGTAAGGGGATTTCACTTCTTAGAAAGAAACGTAATAATAAGCAGTCTACTACCTGCTTTGAAAACATTTACTGTAGTCTGTTTGTCCAGCATATTCTGAAAACGGAAGAAATGTTTTTATGCAGGGATTCTCATATCAAGTAGCCGAATTTTCTGGAGAGGACGCCAATACTGCATTCCTGGATCATGCACTCTCGTTAGCCGACGACATTAACTTTTACATAATTGTGGTAAAGGTTGTGAACTACTTAACTAAATCAAGGCGATTTATTTGCCGAAAATTTATTGATCATATTCTCCTATATTTATATTTAATATATAAAACAAGCCCGCCCAAACAGTAAAACTTTTTATTAACCTTTGATATATTATATTCATTTTCAATCTTAAGCGGATGCTAAAGTATTCATCTAGAAAGTGGATATATAGATATGTTCAAGTTTCCGAGACAATTTTCGAAACTGATGGAAAAAACTACCAATACACACTTTGTCGCACTAAATTAGATCTCTTTGACGCTTGTTGGCAAGTTTATATCTTATCTACTCCGTAGATAACCAAGATTCAGATAAATTTCCAAAATATAGTGATCTATCGACCACACGGCGTCCGTGATAAGCCTTAACAGCAGGCATAGGATGACAATAAATAAACACAAACAAATGATAACTGAATTTATTGGTGCAGGTTCGATGCCCGACGACACTTGGCTGATTATGATTATCGTCAGACACGTTGGAGGTTGTGTTAGAACTAGAGGGGCGAGGGTTCTGCACAATCGTACATCATACAATCAGGAATTGACATAGAAAATATAGTTACATTTAACAGATTGGAAACACCTGCGCGTTAGTAAATGGCTGTATTATAATTGTAATATCCGCAGTACATGTATAATTCAAGACAGCTAGAGAGATAAACATGAATTTCTATACAGAGTGTAATTAATATAAAATAGAGAACATTAGAAAATTGTTACATATCTAGCTTAAGGGTGTGTATGTGCCGCTGCGGTACCAAAGGTTACGGGTTCGGATTTTGTAATCGCATCGTCGGTTTTTGAGGTTTTATTATAAGAATTACATGGAGATAATATGACTAAAAGTAAATCTATTACTTTTTGTATCAACAATTACTGTGATTTACAACGTTACTGCATTATTTTTTACATAAATTATTTCTCATTTGCAAAAATAATGTTTTTTATATAAAGCCACGTAGAGTTTTATTAATCAGTTTACCTATGGACTAACAGCTGTTTCTAAGGGCACTGATAGTGCCACAATGACAGAACGAAGTAAGTTGACACGATGAACAAAACAAATCATCATATTTATATGTACAAGCTATTGTTTTTTTATCTTGTTTATGATTGGCACAGGTAGCTACAGCTATAGTAAAAACTTAGTTGTTAATAATCTTTTTTTGTACATAATATTGTATAATCCAGCCTTTGTCCTGAAACATATTGAAAGCAAACGGATTATAAATTTGAAATGTTGAATTACAAATAAAGCCATGGTTGCTACGAATCCATATACAGGGTTTCCTGATGAACTGCAGTAGAGGGAAAGTATAGTTATATATCCAGATTTTTGTAACTACAGGATACTTTGACCAAGAATAAAAACTATTGTTTAGTTGAAGGGAATATTACCTCTATTTTTAGAATCAAAGAATCTTTTAAATAAATGAGAAACAAAGTCGAACCGTATAAGTTTAATACCAGAGTAACATTAACACTTTTTGGTGTTTTTGTAGCTGGATGGATAAGGTAATTGTCTTATAAACAGAAGTCGTAGGGACTCTGGTGGAGCAGTGCGTATACGCGCTGCCACTTGAGGTCACAGTGAAATGCGGCCGATTGACCGTGTGTTCGAACCCCGGCTGAGGCAACGTCCGTATGTCACTTAGTTAAGTTTAGGGTGCAGGTAGCATGAATGGTTAGTATGTAAGGGACGCCCGCACCCTCCCTGAAAGCCGTTCCGAGGGGGGGGGGGTAGTATGAATGAATGAGAAAAACAGATGTCTTGGCTAGAATAGTATTTTTTTTAGTTATTTAGTTTAATTCAATACTATCAAATAATAATGTAAACACGATTTGTATTATGTATTGCATATATATTGAGATATCCAATACGAAAGTTGTTATGAAAACTAAATAAATAATAAAACAAAGTTTTTTAATATGTGGCTTCAAGCGGTTAGGGCTAGAGGTTAGCGTGTCCCGATGTAAAATTTTTCTAAAAATGTTTTATAAAAACTCATGCCTCACGCAAATATTTTGAAGTGTCCCAGTGTAAAACGTCTTTATAAAAATTACACTGCAGTTTGCAAATAAAGAAGAAGTGAGGTTATTTTGCACTTCTGTATACTTATTAGTAGGATTTACAACAAGTACGTTAGACTATCGCATAATTTCAAATAAAAACAACGCAAATTCGCTAGAAACGTGTTCAAAAGTGAGGTTACAACTTTAAGCCGGTATAACACCATATAAAAATATTTTGACGCGCCGTTATTTTTAAAACTGTATGCTGCCCCACTGTAAAAATTAGCGAGGTACTCTGCCTAGTAAATATCTGTACTAAAAGTGTTTACGCTTTCCGTGGTTCGGAGCCTACGTTAAGCTGTAGGTCCTCTATGTCCATGCTACTTATAAAAACACGCAACACAGGTATATGAGAAAAGATCGCTGCAGTTTCGTAGGAGACTAGTACACCAGAACAAGAATCTGCGGATCAACCCGCAACTACTGCACCACTAAAACACCGAAAATATGTTAATGGTACTCTGGTATTAAAGCAATGTAGTTTAAGAATTTATAAAACATGTTTAATGGTTTACTGAACCTTAAAAGTAAATGCTAATAATACAATTTTTGTATTTAGCCAAAGTTTTCCGATGACATACAATCTGAAAAAATATAATTTCTTAAGCATATTGCTCATACTTCAGTAAACCTGAGAAACCCTGTATACGAAATCTCTTCTACAAATATTAATAATTGCTGTTAGTTGACGACATATCCATTAATTCCAAGGTCATAATTTAGGGAAAATTGCCCCAAAAGTTCTTTATGGAACATAACCACATCGATATGAATATAAAAAATATTTCTACCTTCAGACAAATTTAGGAAAATTTTGTGTGCCATTATTACATTTACACGCCAGCTGAAACAAATAATGGAATTTCCTATGTTTTTGTACTAACCATTCATGCACCCTAAACTTAACTAAGTGAAATACGGCCGCCTCAGCCGGGGTTCGACCACCCGCCGATCGGCCGCATTTCACTGTGACCTCGTGTATTCGCACTGCCCCATCGAGGTCCCTAGGTACAGTCTACCTAGACATTTTCGAGTTACTACTACGCCTGAAGAAACGTGAACTTTAAAATACGAAATAATAAAAACTACTAGTGTTCCTTAGTATCATAAACTAGTTTACAAAGTAACTTTCCTGGCCAATAAAACTGCAATACATTATGTAATCGATTTCACTGCTATCATGCAACAAAAACACGACTTGTCGATTCTAAATTTAATAAAGAAGTCTTTCAAAACGTTATTGTTTTATTTTGTTTGAAACGGTATATTTACTAAGGCTTTGGCGGGTTTGACCCCTCGGCCGATTTACCCACATTTCACTGTGACCTCGATTGCAGCGCTTGTTCGCACTGCCCCATCGAGGTCCCTATTTTGCAAGGCAAATCATTACATATTTTCTTTAATTTAACTTGTTTGTTATGTATATACATATATAAACTACAGTTCAGAAAACCTGGAAAACGTGGGCGTTATTCTACAGATATGATTATTTACTGTTATAGAAAACAATTTTATGGGGGTTTTCAAAACAATTGACCCTATATTATATTTACATATCACTACCACCACAAAAAATATACTGAAATAATACAGAAATTATTAAGAAGGTCCAAGGAATATAACCAAAAAACATCCCATAAAAAAGTTATTTGGCCGCTGACAAGGACAATATTAACGTATATTTAAAACTTTTATTTTATAAAATAAATATTAAACGCAGCGATAGTCTCCATCTGTGTTTCGTATAAGAGACGAAGGACATTTTGTTTTCAAGTCAATATAGTGATTGTCAATAATTCCAAACCTTTGTTTGTTGTTTGTTTTTAAAATATTACTTTTATCGGTGTTTTTCCTAGATTTTAAATCTAACTTATTGTAGTATAATCAATCGGTAGCAATCTTTTATCTTGAAAATTCTATTTTTATCCATTTTTATATTCGCATAATTATAAAAGTTGTTTAATTCGTCAAAACAAAACTAGTTCTTGTTTTACAACTTTTTCCCTATTATTTTTAACCTTTTTAATGATGTTTTAATGTGAATTCGTCTTGTTAGGCATTGTCTATCTCAAAATTAACCTTTCTGCTGCATAAATCGAGGTGTTGCCGTAAAAGGAAACTTTCCTGCTTTATTTAAACAATACCACTACGTTTGCATATGTTTCCACGATTACAATTGATGCCAGTACGGTACTATGATGCATAATGTTCGAACGCTCCGCATCTGTCGCTTAATGTTAATAGGGATGCTCCGATAAAAATTTCACCCTTTCAAATGCAATTTTTTACGGACACATGGCAGTGCTTTTAATGGGGATTTTCTCCTTTTTACCATCATCATGCAACGACGCACCGGTTTTGAACCAGCGTGTGTCATTAACGGGTCTCCCAGGGAAAAATGAAATAAATCCAGGATTTCCTGCAAGTAATTAAAATAGAACTGGCGGTTCGCATGCACACGCGTTTCATTTCGATCTTTCTGCTAACCCGTTTTCCTTCTCTGTATGTGAGTATATGAAAGAACATGTTTTGGGAGGATGTTGGTTGATTTTTTCCCAACTACGGCTTCTCTCGTGTCAAAGCACTCGTTCGCCTGGATTTCCGCTTCGCACATACATATATGCGGGCCCGGCTTAGAGGCTATTTCCGGTGCATTGCATATTTTTAGTTTTTATTGCTTTTCCTCGGCTAGTTATGCCGAAAACCGCTCTTTTCCTCTCGCAATACGTCAGTTGTCAAACGTCGCGTCCGGACGTCAGGTACTTTGTTTTGTATAGAAGTAATGCCACGTAAATTGATGGGTTTTTGTTGTGCAGTTGGTAGCTTAATAATACAACAGTGGAAGGCTTTTGAAAAATCGGTTTTTTGTGTGTTGTCTTATATTCCAGCTACTTATAGATAGATAGCTACTATCAATCAAGAATGTCGGAACTGGAAATTAAAATCAGTCTTTGTGATGTTATTTCTGTTTCTTTTTATTGTATTAGGATCGTTATAATGAAAGTGGGGTTCAGAGGTACATTTTATATATAGCATGATTAAGAGTAGTTGAAATAAAGACCTTTGGAAAGCAAACGTATCTTCACTGTTTAACAGAAGAAGATACTCATGAAAAATATCTACGAATGTTAGAAATTAAAATCAGTCTTATATTATTTTATTTCTTTTTATTGTACTAGAAACGCAATAATGGAAAACGGTACAATTAATAAACAGCCTTAGTAAGAACATGTGAGATAAAGCAAAAGCCATGTAAACAGAAAAATACCCACGAAGAAATATCTATGGAAATAGTACACACAAAAAAATATCCGCAGGATAAAGAACAATAAATTTATACAAAAAAAAATTACCAGACGAAGACAGAATAGAATATAAATACATATTATCCGTAATAATTTCTCTTTCAGCCGTAAAACAATATAAAAGTGAAACACCCTGTATACTATGAATTTATAGAACTCAAACAAGACAATTTTATATATTATTTTCCGTGGATATTTTTTCCTCCGAATATTTTTGTGTTTTATTATTTTCTTCTGAATATTTTTTCGTTGATGTTTTGCTGCTCTAAAGTTTTTTCCTTGAAATATTTTTTCCATGGATTTTTTCCAGGATTTGTTTCCTGTTTGTAGTTATTTAAGGTAACGGTTTTCTAAAATCACGAAAATAATTTACTAAAAGACTCGGATACTGTGTATGTATATATGTATTCATATAATGTTTAATTAATAAAGGATAGTATGTGGAAAGCTGCCGTATATTACAAGAATAATACACAATTTCATTTGTTCAGACAAATCTATTTTATGTCAGTATGTAAAAAGTGATATACAATGTTATTTCATCAGACAAATCTATTTAATATATAATTAGGATCAAAATAACTATTTTCCATGATGCTATGTTTTTCTGCCTTAAAAATGTGTAAAAGTGAACAGAAAATTAATATAGCGGTCGTAGTGTAGTAATTTTACATGCGCGTCATAGTAAAATGCCCTGTATAAAACGTGAGTTTACAGAACTCAAACAAGACAGTTTTAAATTTCGGGTATTTTGCCCCTGATGTTTCTTTTCTGGATACTTTTTCGGTGGATATTTTGTACTAAATACTTTTTCACAGAATATTTTTCCTATAGAATATTTATTCCTCAAGACAATTATTTGGCAGAATATTTATTCCTCGGAATTTTCATTTTACTGAATATTTGTTCCCCGACATATTTATTCCGTATACTAATTATTCCTCTGAAGATTTATTCTTCGGATTATTTTGGCCTTAG
>JABXWE010030908.1:0-30048 GCA_014611495.1 Limonius californicus
CAATATCTCTAAGATATTTTGAAATCATTTCAATTTATGTTTTTATTGTGACAAATTCAATGCTGTTAGGCAAAACAGTAGTTTATTTACAATATTTTCATTTTCAGTTTCATTTATATACTTCGTTTTATTGCAGCTGATATAACTACTGTAATTTGTGAAGACGATCCCAAATGCAATCTCTTGTTGGATCGTTCACCCACTTGTTTAAAGCGAATTATAACATTTAAAGATATAAGACCAGCAACAAAGCAGAGAGCTAAGAATAGAGGAATTGAAATTGTGCGGTTCACAGATGTTGAAACTGTTGGCTCCAAGCAAAGTCATGCAGAAGTGGTAAGGAAACTTTTTCTATGTGGTATTTAAGTTATACAAAACATATCAAATTTAAGCCTCATTTAAATAAAAGTTTTGTTCATTTTTAATTCACTTCAGGTTTTACTTATTGACCTATAGATTTGATGTCCACAAGTAATTAAAAAATTATAAATAAATATACAGTTTTTACTACAAATTTACATTTCACCTTGACTTATGTATGGTATTTCTGTATGAAACATTCATTATTTACATGTCCTGTTCTGTTTCAGCCACCAAAACCATCAGATTTGTGTACGATTTGTTACACCAGTGGTACCACAGGCAATCCAAAAGGTGTGATGCTAACACATGAAAACGTAATGGCTTCAGTGTCAGCTGTTATAATGCAGTTAGGAGACCACCGGCCCACTACGAGTGATATTATGATTTCCTTCTTACCTTTAGCACATATGTTGGAACGCTGCTGTGAGGTAACTACACATCATTTTAAACTTAATATGTTGTAAAGAAACACTTGAACCTATGATTTGATGAGAGCTATGAGAAAAATGATAAAATCAAGATGAAAAAACCCTTTGCGTGTAATCTAACAACACTGAAGATGAGTCAAAACGTACATTTACATTTTTTGCTCCGCTTTTATGAGAGAACGGTTTTGCATCTTGATTTTATTTGAACTGATGATGAAGACTTTATCAATTTTTTTTCGACTAATTAGCTCTTGCAATCCATTAAAAGTAACTTATTTCAGTGCTAATTTCCTTCAGAACCAATAATATTCGGTTTGAAAACATTTTGATATATAAAAACAAAGCATTTGTGATAAATAAAAAAACAAATGTTTATATAGACCAGATCTGACTAAAGTTAACCTCTTTCATTGTAAAATATGATAAATAATTTGAAAATTGTGTAATTCCTACCACTTTAAATAATCCACAATAATGAGATATCGCTAGTATTATGTTTATAATAATTATCCTTGATAGTAAATGAACTATTTATTTAACATAACCTTCAAATGTACACACACATCTTTACAGTACCAAGTCCAGTCCTCGACTGCCATTTACAGTGTGGTATTCTTTATACATCACCTAACTTGAGTACAATACAGCAGTTGTGTCGTAAAAAGTCGTAAAATTGGCGTTGCTAAGGCCTGTATGACACGGCACAGAATTTTATACAAAATTCTGCACTGTCTGTGAGCATGCGCAAATAGGTGCAAATTACAGTGACATCTGTGAGAAAACAGTCAAAATAATCATGTAACTGTTGATAAAGTAGAATTCTAACAAGATTTTATAATACTAGGTTAATGCATAAGTTCGTAGCGCTTCTATTTATTTATTTTACATGAACGCACGACGGAGCAAACAAGCTGCAGCAATAAAGACCGCGAACGAGATAAGAAAAAGTGCGCGGAGTGTCGGCATAGCGGGGTAAACATATATTTCTCTGCCCTCTGTGATCGTTGATAAACACTAAAAATTGCGCATCGATGCGACGCCGACTTTGTACAAAATTCTGTAGGTTTTAGAACATTAATCTACAAAATTTTGAACAAAATTCTGAACAAATTATGTACAATTCTGTGTCGTGTCATACAAGCCTAAGACATTCATAAAAAATATAAATTCCAAATATTAGATGTTAGTTTATTTATTGTAATAATACAATGCTGATTTTTAAATTTAACAAATTATTTAAAAATTATGTTACTTCCTACAACTTTGCATAATATACAACATTGAGAAGTCCCTAGCTTCGATACAATACAGCATTAATATGTCATATTGAGTCATAAAATTTGGTTGCCAATACGTTAATTAAAAATATTAATTCCAAATATTAGATTTTAATTTATTGTAATAATACAATGCCGATTTTACACAGAATATTTTTTATGAGAGCCCTAGAAAAGTTATCCATAACTTTAAAATAGTATTGGATATTGTCATTGTCAATTTTAACATGTTTCTACCATCAATACAAAAAAAACCCAAATCAAAGACACCCTTGGAATTTTAAAGTCTTGCATTGTATTGTATTTAATTGAGCGAAATCTAAGACTCGGTTTCCCAAGCATTTCTAAGCACTGCAGCCATTATTAGCTTATTGTACACCCTAACTAGAAATTTTGCCTATCTGAGATAGTTACAACCCCAGTAGTGATTTTTTACGTATCACACACACACACATTGCAATGGCACGGGTCCTAAGGCTTTACTTCTTGTCCGACAGAAAATTGAAGCGTTAAAAGGAAAAGCGGATCAAGAAGACCTGTAAAAACAACTGCAAAAGTTATTGATAATGTTAGTGATATCATGAAAGCAACTCCTTCTAAGTCGATCAAAAAGCTAAGCCAAGAAATTCATTTATCATACTACTTGTCGAACAATTTTAATAAAATATGTGAGCATGTTTCCATACAAAATGCAAATGGTTAATCAACGTTTACCGCATGATTTCCAACCTACTACAAATTACTGTCACTGGTTCTTAAACGACATAAATAATAATGACATATTGGATCTTACTTGGTTCAGCGATGAAACCTCTTTTCACCCCAATGGGTATGTTAACAGCCAAAATATGAGAATATGGGCAACAGATAATCCGCATATGTTTGAAGACACACCGTTACATCCACAAAAAATCGGTTAATGGGTCGCTGTTTCAAGAAGACGAATGGTTTTTTGCAGAAAATATAACTGCCGATTATTATGTTCAGAATATCTAAACCCCCTTTTTTAATGAACTTCATGATGATGAAATTAGAAATGGTTACTTCCAGCAGGACAATGCACATACTGCTAATAGTGTCATACAATTTTTACAGGAATTTTATGATGATCGGTTAATTAGTAGACATTTGTTTTCACCAAGGTCACCCGATCTTACAGTTCCAGACTTCTTTTTATTCCCTTATCTAAAAAACAATATTTTTAGTAACAGACCACAGAATCTAGAAGATTTACAAAATGCTATTTCGCAAAAGTTAGATGAACTTACCCCTGAAACTCTGGTGAATGTGTTTATAAATCGTAAGAGAAGAGTGCATTTATGTTTAGAAAACAATGGTCAACATTTTCAACATCTTTCGTATAATCCATTATTTACTTTGTTCTTTAAATGCGCAATCTTATATCAAATAAACGCGTATTTGCATAGACCATAAATACATAACCTCACTACTTCGACCGCAGGGACCACAGAACGCTTGAGACTGCAATGTAACCTTGAATATAGCTAACTAAAAGTACAGACAAACATTGGCAAAACTTGAAATGTAAACTGTCAATTATTAATGTATGACAATTAAAAATATTTATAATGTTTATGTGTATCGGAATAACAGAATAACACTGAAAAATTATTATTTGAGAAATTACATTTTTCCTTCAGAAATTATTACAAGAGCTAGGCAGAAGGCAGTTAAAAAACAATAATTTCTAGATTATATTATCTTTGAAATACGGTCAAAATGGGTATAAAAAGATGCTTTAAAAATCAGTGAAGAGGACTATAACTATAAGCATAAAATCTCTTCTGTAGCTATACTTCTACATATTCCAATTAGCAGGGTTATTATTTTATCAAAATTAACATGAAGAAAATTGAATTTCATTTATAGTGTTCTAGTAATAAGATTAACCACATACAATCATAAATACGTGCTAAATTATTAAAGCGTTTATCTGGATCTGAATCATTCACCTTCAGCACTACGACTTTTACAGTTATTATTGGAGTAACATTGAACAAATTATTTCTGTATTTTAGTTTGGAATTTAACCTATGTTACAGTTTAATATGTGTTAGTTATTTCGGGGTGGCATAATTCCTGGACAATGTAAACAAATTACCACAGAGATTCTTAAAAAGTCATAGGAGGGGTGGGAAATGCCAAAACCCCAAAAATTTGTTTTTGGCACTATTTAGCTGAACAGTTTGAAAGATACAATAAGTCAGTAGGAATCAAAATTCAGATCCTAATAAAAACACTGTATTTAACAATTGAAATGCTTTTTTCTTGTTTTATTATCAACAGATGTATTTACAGCGTTTGTATACATATACACATACAGGAAATTTTTCTTTTTATTATACATAGCCTATGTATACTTTTAAAAGAAACGCGTCAGTTTCGCCTATTGTGTATGCAACCAACTGTACCGACTACTAAAAATCAGAAACAAACGTCACTATAGTTGTGAATTATTTGAGTATGAAGGTTATGTTGATGCAGTGTTTATATGAAATAAGTATTTCACCTTGTAAGTATATAGGACGCAGATGATTACTTATTTATTAAATATAAAAATCGACAGGATGTTTCCGTAAGTTCCGTACACATTGTATTTCTTTTGTACAAAACACATACATAAGCGGCAAGATGGTATAATGGTCAGCATACCTGCCTTCCAAGCAGTTGATCCGAGTTCAATTCCCGGCGATGGCAAACTTTTTTTAATTATTATTATTAAACGTAGCATAAAATATTTCATTTCATTTCTTCGGTTAAAACGTGATTTTAGCATTGAATTAATTTCATTGCTGTGGTCACAGCATGCTTGAGTTGTCTGTATAGTTGGTTGCCTACACAATAGGCGAAATTGACGCGTTTCTTTTAAAAGTATACATATGCAATGTATACTAAAAAGAAAAATTCCCTGTATTTCATATGGGGGTTTAAATGCATAAATCAACAATACCTACTAATAATTTTGAAACAATACAAAAAAATTTAAGAGTAATAGGAAAATTAATAAACCCGAGTAGCCCAGTGGTAAGAGCGCTAGGTTTGCAATGGGAAGTCCTCGGTTCGAACCTTGGTATAGGCTGAAATTTTTCTGTTATTTCTACGGTCGGTACCGAGCTCGGTAACCATTCGATAATGCGTTACAATTAACAGCGCTTCTCCTAACCATTGACTGACCAGGATAAGTAACAAGTAACACAACGTCATACATACAATCAACACACATAGTGGAAATGTAGAGAGCGAATGTAGTCGAGGGGAGGAGCGTGATGCAAGTCCAAAGGGGACCCATCACCTTCAATTAATCCCAAATGTATGAATGGAAACTCAACACGGTAAGGTAAAGGAGGAATTGATAAAGAAGAAGGAAAATTAATAATAATTTAATATTCCCAAGCAATCTCGTGGTAACATCTTCTATAAAATATATTTCTAACATAATTTTCTAATGACATCACAACTAAAACCCGCACTTTTAATTTCAAGAAATTTTATTTAATTAAAAAGATGTTTCGTCGTGAACGGAATAGAAAATATTGCTTGCTTGCTTTAAAATTTTACTAAATGTGAATATTTTTGCTAATTTGGTAGCTTGCCAAAACATTCAAATTCCATGTTGGTTTTTCTGTTTTCATTCTATTTAAATACGGTTAGGTACATGTAAATTTCTAGTCTTGCCTCTAATTCTATTATTATTGTATGAATTAAAGGCAGAAATATTTTACACTTAATGTATTTTTTCTTATTATTAAATCGTAATTTTAGTTTTCTCTCTTTCTATTAAAGTTGTGTGTTACTTCTGCACAAAAAATTTAAAAGAATTTAAGTTATTTTTGATAGGACTAAAACTGTCGATTTACCCCAAAAATGTCCAAAAAGTGAAAAAGTATAGTTTACTGTTATTTTCAATGGTGTAAACATGGCTTTTATTTATATTTCTCTTATATGCCGTATTTTTACTTCTTTTCATACATTTTCTTGCAAACACTCCAGATGTTATGAATTTGTCAGTGGCGGCTCGTGAGTTAAGAAAGAGGGTGGGCACAAGAAAAAACTTACCTATTTTTTGTACATAAAATCCATTCTCCTATTTTTCATGCTGGATAAGACGTCTATGACTTTGTTGTCAAAATCCGGGATAGACAAGGACGAACTTCTTTTCTATTGATAGGACCGCCAATGCGTTCAGTCGATCTTTTTGCACACAATTAACTTCCATCATTGAAAAAACGTCACTTTCGTCTTTGAATTCAAACGCGCGTTTGCGCGAAAACACAAAACACTGCGGTCGAAATTCAAACGTTGACTTTAAATGGGGAACAATGTGCTCGGTGCCCCATTCGCCTGGTATATCGCGTATAGTGAAGATAACCGATAGGCAACCGAATCATCTTCTAATAGGTACAAATCAGAGCGTTCCCCGGAAAATAGTTTTGAGGCTATTAGCCACGCTTGTGGTGCGGAAGGAAAATTTGATACCATCGTTAAAATAATGAAATTAAAATAATGCACTGAATTACATGCGAATTTCTTTCTGTGTTTATCTTGGTGGTTGGGTGGGCACGTGCCCTTGTGCCCTTTAGTACAAGCCGCCAATGGAATTTGTATGTGTACCTACTCTATGTCCTTAGTGAAAAATAGGTCAAGTTGAGAGAGCTTTTAAGATTAATTGTTTATTCCAAATTTGTATTGTCTGGCCATATTTTAAATATATGTAATGGTATAAAATATAAATCAAACATTTATGAACTAGTTTTCAGAAATTCGTATACTAATTAATTTAAAGAGCATACTAATTAAAATTAAATACTTCCTAACCTAAAATTCTAATGTTACTGTCACACACTGTCAAATATTTAGTGAGTTATTTTATACTTTAAAATTTCCCTGATTGGATAAAAAATTGATGGAATTACATACGTCTTATAACGTTTCAACCATAATTATTTTAATTGGTAGCTGTAATTAATAAGTAAATGCAATGTTATTTTAGACTATTGAAATTAAGAATAAGATTGTGTTTACTTATTAATTAATACGAATTTCAAGGAAGTAAAGCCATAAACATGATGTCTCCCATTTTCACAAGCATTATTTAAATAAATATAATAATTTAAACTAAACAGTTGCGAACTATGTGTTCAAAAAATTCAACTATTTTTTTTTAGTTTGACAGAATGCCATGTAGTACATACATAATATGTCAAAAAAAAATTAAAACAGTAATAGTGTGTTAATTGTTAGGCCTGTATGACACGGCGCCGAATTTTGTACAAAATTTTGTTGAAAATGTTTTTACAAAATTCTGTACTGTGTCGTATAGCAAAATTTTGTTCAAAAATTTGTAGCTCGTGCTCTAAAGTCTACAGAATTTTGTTCAGAAACAACGTCAAACCGATGCGCAAACGAGCACTTTCTAGTGTTCATCAATGATGGCAAATATGTAACATAATTATTTTGTCAGTTTTCTCACAGATGTAAACGTAATTTGCACCTATTTGCGCATACTCACAGACAAAATTTGGTACAAATTTCTGTTCCGTGTAATACGTGTTTTGTACAAAATTATGTTCAAAATTTTGTACAAATTTTTGAACAAAGCTTGAACAAAATTTTGTACAAAATTCTGTGCCGTGTCAGACAGGCCTTATTCTAAAATGTATACTGATTGGTTAAAACGGGTACAGTTAGATATTTGGAATTATGTAGGAATTATAATCTTTCAACCATAATTATTTTAATTATTAGTTGTAAGTGTAGCTGATTAGTAAATACAATATTATTTCAGACGGTTGAAATTATTAATAAATTTGTGTTTGATTATTCATTATTTTTACTATTATTATTTTAATTAATATCTGTAATTAATTAGAAAATATAGTAATATTACATTTTAAACAGATATACAGTGGAATAAACTAAACAATTAAGAACTTACTTTTGATTATCCACTAAATAGTTTTTTTTTTGCTTTTACAGAATGCTATGTACTTGTTGGGTGCTTCTGTAGGATTCTACTCTGGAGACATAAGAAGACTATCGGATGATATGAAGGCCCTCCGTCCCACTGTCACTCCTGCTGTCCCACGACTATTAAATAGGATTTATGACAAAGTTCAAGCTGAAGTATCAGGCAGCTGCATTAAAAAAATGCTTTTTAATATGGCAATAAGTGCTAAAGAAAGCGAAATTAAAAGGTATAATTCTAGAATAAAATCCATTATTTTAATAATATACAACGTAAATATGTAGTATGTAGTAGAAAAAACATTTTGCTATAATTTAAGTTTCTATGGATAAATTGTTTAATTATTTCAGAGGAGTTGTTCGTAACAACAGCTTCTGGGACAAAATAGTATTTAGAAAAGTACAAGAAGGAATGGGTGGTAAGCTGAGACTAATGTTGGTTGGATCTGCTCCATTAGCTGAAAGTGTCTTAACATTTACCCGTTGCGCATTAGGTTGCTTAGTGAGTACTTCCCTAGCTTATTAATTTTGGTCAAACTAAAGATGTGATTATAGGTTGTGGAGGGCTATGGCCAAACGGAATGCTGTGCCCCAATAACACTGACCGTGCAAGGTGATCATGTACCAGGCCATGTAGGCCCTCCAGTTGGATGCTGTTGCATAAAACTGGTTGATGTACCTGAAATGGAGTACTGGGCTAAGAACCATCAAGGGGAAGTCTGTGTGAAAGGCTCCAATGTCTTTCAGGGATATTACAAGGATCCTAAAAGGACAGAAGAAACTATTGATGAACAAGGCTGGCATCACACGGGAGATGTTGGTCAATGGTTACCAGTAAGTTTCAGATAACAATAGGAACTCTTTGCTTAACTTTAGTGTTGCAATATGACCGGTCATTTATTTTTTGGGTAAGTGACCTTCCAACATGACCCGGACATTTATGGTCTTTTTTAAAAATTGCTAAAAACAGTGTGAATCAATGACGTATGTCATAAGCTTCAGAATAATGGGTAATATGATTATTATCAATCAATAGTCGAATCTGAAAAAGTTGAAAAGTGAAAAGCATTAATATCGGCTTTTTAACTTTATTTATTTTATATTTTATTAATTATACAGGAATGTCATATAAGCATAAGAATAAGTTTAAAATTATTATACAAGTTCTAATGTTCTGACAATATCTTAGAACCTGCTTTCAAATACAAAATCTTTGTCCTGGCTTCATGGCTTTCATGATTATTTATATCCATTCTTTGAACTTCATGGCGATCTTCTATTTTCGTAATTTCTTCATTTTCAATTTCACTTTCAACATTTTCATTGCTTTTGGGTTTTTCTTCTTTTTCTATATTACTATTAACATCTGTAATATCATCACAGCCTATATCAGATTGAGGTTCGTTAATATTTTCATTGTCAGATTCCAGGTATCAATGTCTTACCCAATGAGGTCCTCAGTGTTGTAGTCAAGGTCTTGCGAATCAGAATTACAAGTTTCATCTTCAAGAGTTTCATTACTTTCCTCCTCCAGGTTACTATTTTCAATTTGTAAAGTCTATGTCACATTGATTTTCTTAAAATCCTCAGGTGTTAGCAAATTCAAGTTGCACTAACTGCTACAAGTTTTTCTGTTGTGTCAATCGGTTTTGTTTCTTTGCCTTAAAAGATGAGAATACCTTCCAATTTCTTTCACAACTAGCTGGAAAATTCAAAATTCTATCCACAATATTCAAAAGTTTTTTACTTTTACGTGGGATCACTGCAGCTAGCTGAGAGAGAGAGAATGAACGTAGAAGTAACGCTAATAGACACCATCGATAAGAAGCAACTGCCTTGGTATGGACATATGAAGAGAATGGAAGAATGGCGGCTGCCAAAGGAAGCATAGAAGTGGATCCCCCATAGACGACGAAAAAGGGGAAGACCCAGAACTAGATGCGGGGACGGAGTAAAAAAAGGCTATGGAACGACGAAATTTAAGTGAAGATGCGTGGCAGGATAAAAAGGAGTGGCGTTCGGGATGCGACAGACGGCCAAGAGAGCTGTAGAGAAGTCGCTAATATGTATATACACATTGTAACATACTTATCTCCTTCTATTTTTGCGATAGCGCTTGAAATTGGCTGCAACCTGGTACAACAATTAGATACTCTTTTCCAAAAGTTATCGTCTAGTACAATAGTTTTAATTTTTTTAATTTTAATTGGTACTTTGAACCAGCCCCATAAACAATAATCTAGTGCCGTGAGGTCTGGAGATCTTGGAGGCCAACTAATAGTACCACCGCGTCCAATGCAACGCCCTGGAAACTTTTCGTCCAAATGTTGCTTGACCTGACGAGCGAAATGCGCAGGAGCTCCATTGTGCTTGTAGTACATTTGCATTCTGATGTTTAAAGAAGCATCCTCTAGTAGTCCGTGTAATTCATTTTGTAAAAATTGAAGTAGTTGTCTCCTGTGAGGCGATTCTCCAAAATAAAAGGGCCAATTAAATAACCATCGACCATACCACACCACACGTTTGCCGAAAACTTATGTTGAAAATTACTTTCAACTGTTGCGTTGGGATTTTCCTCTAACCATACATGGCAGTTGTGAGTATTATTAATGCCCTCACGGGTGAATGTTGCTTCATCTGTAAAAAGTATGCGCAATACAACACGAGGATTATTATTTATCCACCGACAAAATGCCATACGTTTAGGATAATCTTCCGGTTGTAGGTGATGTACTCTCTGTACATGGTATGGATGTAAGCCTTGCTCATGGAGTGTGTTTATTACTCTTGCATGTGGAATACCCAATTGAATACTAATTCTTCATGAGTTGGTCGTTGCATCTTCTGCTGCTAAATCCAGAATATCTTCTACCTCTTCTAAATCTTGTCGAGTAGCTCGTTCAGATGATATGTTAACACTGGGAAGCTTTCCGGTTTCGCACAGTTTGTTGAAAACTCTGATAAATACAATTTTATTAGGATGTCTCTGATGTGGTAACCGTTGACGATATTCTTCAACAGCAGCTGTAGCATTCCCATTACAAAAACTATAAACAAACACCATATTTGCATATTCTAAATTTGAATAAGTGTGTGGCATTTTGTTGTAACACTTTAATCGTACAAACTCAAAAATTAACGTTAAATCGCTGTCACAATACACTGACACATTATCAGAACAACAAAGTTACCAAATGTTTTTGAGCTCCGAACATGTTGAATTACAAGCGCCCTTCTTAGATGAAGCAGAAAATGTTTAGAGGTGAATGGCGGTATTTTTGAACATTTATTATAAGAACGCTATGATTACCAAAACGTTAATGTATGAAATTTTGTTTATTTTTAATTACGCTATAACTTGAAAACAAATAAAAAGTGGATAACACATTTGAGTTCTTTTACATGGTTTTCATATTATGTACGATACACTCCTGGAGTTTGGTACGTTCCTCCCGACTCACCCTGTATATAATATTAATTTACGGTTTGTAACGACCAGAAAAAAATAACATGCAGGTCAAATTTAAATCGCCCTCGTAACTACAGTCACCAAACTGACAAATCGCGTGTATCTTTCCGTTTTTCATAAGTTTTTTAAAAAAATTCCACACGCATTGCTGCTTTCCCCATGATGACAACTTATTTAAGGTTATGTTTCTTAGAAAGCGCGAAAATGCGGCCACTTTTAAAAATGACCGGTCATATATGAAAGTGACGTGACCAAATCAGACACAAAATATGTGTCATCATAAATGACTTACAACACTACTTAACTAATACCTTGCAAATTTTAGAATGGAACCCTAAAGATTATTGATAGGAGAAAACACATTTTCAAGCTATCTCAAGGAGAGTACATAGTTCCTGAAAAAATAGAAAACACTTACATTCGTTCCCAGTATGTATCACAAGTATTTGTTCATGGGGAATCATTAAAGGTAACATTTATTTAGGTTATTTATTTGTTGCTAATAGTAATCTGTTTTGCAGTCATGTATTGTTGCAATTGTTGTACCGGACGTAGACGTAATCAAGTCTTGGGCAACAGAAAACAAAATACCAGGAACTTTTAGTGTCTTATGTAATAATACTGAGGTAAAGCAACTTATATATGATGATATGCTAGCCTGGGGCAAAGAAGGGGGTCTTAAATCGTTTGAGCAAGTAAGTGCTTTATCATTTATGTTTCATATGAAATATTAATCCTTGTTTTACAGGTAAAAGACATTTACCTGCATCCTGATCCATTTAGTGTACAAAATGGTCTTCTAACACCAACTTTAAAATCAAAGCGACCACAAATTAGATCTTACTTTACACCGCAACTTGAAGATATGTATAAAAAGCTAAACTAAAACTAATGGGAATAGATAGGTAGTAAATATATAGTGAACTATTGCATGAACATTCATTAAAACACCAGTGGTGGCTTGCCAATTATTTTCTTAATTCAGAATACTCGAAAGACAAGACTGAATTATTAATGTAACCTTACTGCAGCTCATCAGAGCCACTTTATATAAATATTTTATGTGTTCCTAATGCAAAATTTGAACTACCAGGTAACTTTGTAGCTGTAATACGTAATATTACTTTGAATCGATAGTTCAACTCTGTATGTAACTATTGAGAGTTACATGCAATGTTGCCAATTAGCTACCACTGTGTAGCTTAATATTTTTATGCAGTAAGTACTAAAATTCATTTTTATAATGTAATAAAATGGGCTTAAACTTAATGTTAAATATTTTTTCCAAGTTGTAATTTTTAAGTAGTAAATTTTTGAACATCGGTCTGGTGATTAAAGTGTGATTAGAAATGGTATCCTAGTACAAACTATTGTTTGTTGTATTTACTTATAACACCCCATCAAAGTATAAATTCATGTTCAGTCAGGCATTCATATTTCACCATCGAATCTGTTTTAATCAAAATTTACCTGCTAATTAAGAGTTCACTAAAAGTGTAACAATTATTCTAAAATAGTTCAAATCTAATTCAAGATTTAGTTTTGATAACAGCAGCCTGTGATGCAGAGATTGAAATGAATGAGAAGCTTTTATTTACTCCACTGAATATACAACCATCTTTGATGAAAAGATTACCACGTTATAGTAGATATAGAATGCACTAGTTTTGTTTGCCTTATAACATGTCTTCTTTTTGCACCAAACTTATCCTAATGATCTTATGTAAAGCCCATTCACAAGCAAATTATAACTAAATAAATGATTGGCATCTATGAGAACATGATTTTTAATATTGTGGAACTATTTACAACTGCACCGCGATATTGGTCAACATGAACTTATATGTATCTGTAAGTATAGTTCTGTCTCTTAAATAAAATTTGTTTTTCAATCAGGTTTACTAGAGTAATATGGAAATGTTACTTAGTGGGTTTAAATCCCACAATATCCAAACTAGTGAATCCTTATCCTAGTTATTATATTTTAAGTTATTGTATACCTTTATTAATTTATAAAATGTATTTAGCAAATTATAGGGTAGTTGCAGTAGCCGCTGAATTGTTGAATAAACAAAGTTAATTGTTAGTTATTGGCACGTAAAGGAAAAGAGAAGAAATAGTCAATATGCAAGCCTCATTAGACCTTTTGAAAATAATTTCTAGACACTTGTGTGCATAGAAACTAATTTTTTAAACTTGAGTAAAATAGACAGCTAGAGTTGCAAGTGTAGGGAATACAATTCATAACAAATACATAAACGATTGCAATTGTTTGAATGCCTTGATGTATACATAAATGAGCATATTTCATGTAAACAAATATAATTTATTTCTGTAAGGATTAATAGAGAAAGAAAGAATGTGTGAGAATAAACCTCTTGTTAAATCTTTCACCTACCAACATATAACTAATAAATATTGTTTGCCGAATGTTACTATTGTATATATTTAATAGTTTGATACTTAGGTAATCATAAATTTCTTTTTGTTAATCAATTTTTACTATCCCAAGTATACTTAAAAGCACATTAAATGCAAACTTGTTTGTTTTCAGTAGTGAAGATGCATGGTCTTATATTTTACTGCATGTTGTACTTATATTATTTTCGCAAAAATGTTTCTTAGTCAGAAATTATTAAATGGATTCATTTCATTATAATTCAGTGTTAAGTCTGGATTTTAACAGAAATATGTTCACAATAGTTGATATTAATAAATATTGTTATACAATCTTTTCCAGGTTATTTTCCTATGCAAGTGTAGATAATTATGTTCATAAATAAAAGCACATTTAATTCTGATTTTAAATGAATTTAAATTTATAGTGTAAAGTACAATAAGTACGTTTGGTTTACACAAACGATTGCAATTCGCAAAATGAATTTTTGGCAGCAAAATCAGAAAGTAAGTATTTGTATAAATGTCGTATGTCCAACCTTATTTAAGAAAATCATATTCCAACCATCTGGATGAGTTATTCCATGCACTTTGTACACAACCTAAATAATGGAAACTTTTGGCGCTCTATGATTATAATCCCTAAATGAAGTGAAAATATGAGTTATAAAAAATATAGGACGTTTGTTTAAAAAATACAGTGCAGAACCCCGAGATGACTCATAAAACAAAAATAAACTGGGTATTCTTTTACAACGTTCTATTTATTTCGACAAAGAAACATTCTTTTGTTATAAAAACATATCTAAAATTGCGCGACAGGGCTTTTTGTTAAAGAACCAAACAAAGCACAGAGTGCAGCCCATGGGTTCACCTAGTTCCCTATCATTTCTCGAAATGAAGTTAAAAATATGCATTAAATTCGTCAACATGCTCTTCTGTGTAACTTTCTGGAGGAAGCTTTTACGAAAATTAATCATTATTTAAAAAATTGTTACACATAGATTTTTATTAAAGAAACTACCAAATGAAGCTGAAAACATGCACAATCAACATTCTCTTCTGTGTCTCTTTCTGGGGAACTATTTTAGGAAATTTTAAGATTATTTAAAAAAATTACGCCACAGAGTTTATTGTTAAAGAAACTGTCAAATTCAGCCCATGGCTTCAGCTAGTTTAATACCGGGTGTCCCACGATGTGAGGTCACTACTTCATGTACTTAATCTTTAGACCAAATATAGTTAAAAATTCTGATAAAGTTATATGCCCTAAAGTAAACCGTTTTCAAAATACAGAGCGTTAAATTATTATTTATTAAATAATTTCAATTTCAGAAAAGCCAATATTTATTTTTACTTTAGTTTAAATTCAAAAATTGTTCAAAATGGCCACCGTTGCTCCCGAGATACATTCTGGCTCTTCTTAAGAGAGACCCGGTTGCCCTGCGTAACACATCATTGTTATTCCGAATTAGTTCTGCTGCCTTAAAAATGCGTCTCCTAAGATCTTCAACAGTCTCTGATGGTGTTTGGTATACTATATCTTTCATACGGCCCCACAAATAATAATCTAAACAAGTTAAGTCCGGAAATCTTGGGGGCCAGGGGTGCTGTTCTCCTTCAAACCGTTGATTCAAAAGCTGTCTTACACGTAATGCAAAGTGTGCCGGGTCACCATCGTGCTGGTACCATATACCAAAACTGACCGCCACAGGGACATCATCTAACAATCCTCCCAAATGATCTTCTAGAAAATTTAAATATCTGTCAGCGGTTATATGGTTCTCAGAAACCAATGGACCAATGAGCATGTTATCAATAATTCCACACCAGATATTCACTGAAAACCCTTGTTGCTAATTTGACACTGTGATTTCGTGTGGATTCTCCATATTCCAAGAGTAACTATTCTTTTTGTTCATTAATCCATTTCTTGTAAATGTTCCCTCATCCATGAATAGCATTTTATTATGTAGGTTTCGATTTTGAATTGTCCAGCGACAAAATTCCCTACCACTAGCGAAATCTGTAGGTAAGAGGGCTGAACACGCTGGATATAAACCAAGGGCGTAGACAAGGGAGAGAAGCTGCCCCCCTTCCAAGGTGGGAAAAATATTAAAATAAAACAGAAAAAACATAAACAAGAAATTTCTGAAAAACTGATTAATAGGTTGGTTGTTGGTATGGTAACATTTTGAAAGAAACTAATTACGCAATAGAGACCCTCGCGCCATCTGTTAAAAGTCATAAGAACTACAACCTGTACGTGTATTATACACGTACAGATTGCAATTCTTATGACTTCTTACAGATGGATGTATAGTTACCTACCTGAAGAGGGTAATGCAGCACAAGAAAAAATGCATATCAAAAGCTTGCAGCGGCGTGCAGATCTTCATTTATTGTGTCAGTAGCAGTAATTGCGAAATATTCCTCTATATTAGAATCCGTAGCAAATACACTTCAGTTGAAGGCACTTGACATAGTTAAAGCTAACCAGCACACTCGAACAGGAGACATTGCAAAGCATTTGAATGTTGATACAACCACCACTACCGTTGCTGGCTGATAAATGCATAGAAGCAACCCTCCAGTCGGAAATCCATCCGAATTTTGGAGGAGGTCTCTAATAATTCCTTACTTTAATTCCATCATATCATCTTTAGAAGTCAGATTTTCTGGAAACAAATCGCCTGCATTTTCATTGACACATTTCCATCCGAGTAACATAAGAGATGTTTCATTGGAGGAATGGAATGAAAGTATTTCGTCTTGTGCAACTTTTTACAATTTGGAAGGCATCGAAGGAGAAAGGGAACTGTGGTTCAAAATCTGGAATGAGGTAAAAGAAGCGCCAGATATCGAAGCTTTAAAAAAGGGCTAGGTAACTGTTTATTCCAACCATTAGAAAGGCGCTACTGATTTTGCTTTCACAGCCCTGCACAACAACCACTATAGAGCGTTCATTCAGCTCCCTTCGCCGAACTAGAACATGGATTAGAAGCACTATTGGTGAAAATAGGTTAAATGAGTTACCCATGCTAAGCATTCATCGTCAATTAGTGGAAGCTGTAGTTATAAAAATTTGCAACTAAAACTCGCAAACTACTGTAAAAGTAGTTTTATTAATTAATAGTGTTTTTCTTTTGTAATTGTGTATTAATGCATGCCCCCATGAACCCCCTTCCCAATTGAAATATGTTGGATTCAGAAAGCTACTCCGCCCCTTTCGTTTTGAGCTGGATACGCCCTTGATATAAACGATGACATATTAATGTTCGCCAAACTCGCATTCGTGGTACATTAACTTGTGCAGATACACAACGAACAGGGGTGCTGGGATTATTATCAATTTCTCGCAAGATGTTGTCCTCATTGTCTAGTACTTGCTGTATTGGATGCTCAGTCGACGGTTCCGGGACACTGCCGTGTTCAATTTAGGTTTTCATATGAATATCTGGTGTGGAATTATTGATAATATGCTCATTGGTCCATTGGTTTTTGAGAACTATATAACCGCCGACAGATATTTAAATTTTCTAGAAGATCATTTGGGAGGATTGTTAAATGATGTCCGTCTGGCGGTCAGATTTGGTATATGGTAGCAGCACGATGGTGCCCCTGCACACTTTGCATTACGTGTAAGACAGCTTTTGAATCAATGGTTTGAAGGACCTGTAGTTATGCACTCGGAAAACTCGTCGGTCTGGTAGTCGCCGATTTGGAAATCTCAACCCATATTCGCGAGCAGCTGCTACGGGGTTTTTATCACAAGAACCGTACATGTAATGGATATCAGCGTACTCTAGCGTTGTAAAAGTAAACATTATGAACAGTGTTAATAAGCGCAAGCAGAGAAATCAACTTTAAGGTGGTTTACTGTCTGACATAGGTAGGTACAAGTAAATAATATCATTTCCATAGTAACGTAGACAGTGTGTATCAAATACTACTTAATAGCATTTATTGTTTCGGCTGATTTAGTATTTAACTAAAACAAACCATAACTTCTTTAATAGTCGATCTAGCAAAATTGACCATTCTTTAGTTTCGACTTCTTTTCACCTCCTCTTCACATAGACGAAGTAGGTAGTGACATTACGTCATGGGGCACTCTGTATAATTTCTTCAAATAAAGAGTAAAATATGCATCAACAACATTTTCTTCTGTGAAACTTTCTGGAAGACTCTTAAGAAAATAAACAATTATTTAATAAAATTGCTACATAGAGCTTTTTGTTAAAGAAACTACCAAAGTGTAGAACACAACCCACATGTACATAGTTCCATATCATTGCTCCAAATTAAGTTAAAAATATGCATTACATTCGCCAACATTCTCTTATGTTTAACTTTCGGGAGATTCGTATAAGAAAATTAACCATTATTTCATAAAATTGTGCTACAGAGCTTTTTGTTAAAGAAACTACCAAACTAGGCGCAGAGTGCCGCCCACAAGTTCACCTAGTTCCAAATCATTTCTCCAAATGAAGTTAAAAATATGCATCAAATTCTTGGACATTTTCTTGTGTGTAACTTTCTGGAGGAGGTTTTTAAAAAATTAACCATTATTTAATAAAACTGCTCCCACTAGTTTTTTGGTAAAGAAACTACCGAACATAGCATAGAAGCACAGCCAATGGGATCTTCTAGTTTTTTTTATCATTTCTACAAATGAAGTTAAAAATGTGCATGAAATTCCTCAACATTCTCTTCTGCGTTACTTTCTGGAGGAAGCTTTTAAGAAAATTAACCATTATTTAATAAAATTGCTCCATACAGCTTTCTGTTAAAGAAACTACCAAAGTACAGAACACAACCCATGGGTTCTGCTAATTTTATATCGTTTATCCAATTAAAATTAAAAATATGCATCATAACATTCTCTTCTAGTAACTTTCTGAAACTCTTAACAAAACATTTTTAAATGTTCTACAGAAGTTTTGTTAAAGAAACTACCAAAGTAGACAGTATACCCCACAATTTTGTAATACCAAATTATTGACATATGAAACTTCATACTTCTTTAGTTACTAAACTTTAGTTAAAAAGTAACTGTACATTACTATCAAAGAAATTAGTAAAATTGAGCAACTACGAAGCTGTTCACAGGTAGGAATAAAGTCCGTTACTTGTATTGATATCTGCAAGTTTTACACATATGTATCTATTGTGAATTCCTCCCCATAATATCCATAAAGAGCCATTATGTAAATTACGATTAAATTTGTTTGTAAGCAAAGAAGGAAATCATTTTATTAAAAAATAAAGCTCTTTTTGCATGCAAATTGAAATCTTTAAAATTGTTTGCTAATTTAGCATTGCAATGTATATCTCTATAAATATTCAAAAAATTGCGTATAAATCACTAGAAAACTATATACAAATATTAACAACAAATGGAATGCATGTATATTTTAAATTAATAACTTCAAATAAATATAAGCTACACTAAAGAAATATAATACATCAGGAAAATACCTACTTAATAATCCTAATACTACTTAAAAATATTTGACTGTATATTATTTGCAGGAAATAAGTCGTAATAACTATATTTTGATTTGTAGCAATATTATTATATTATTTACTAAAACCCAAATAGAGTCCTAGCGAAATAGCAATAACAAAACAGGCACCGACAATGAAAAACACAATTCTTTGTTGGATGGAACGCATTATCATAGAGTTCATAATCCGAGAGGAACGACTCAGTTCTTCATTTGTTTCTCGTAACTGTAAAAATTCAAGTTTTAATTATATTCCCACAAAAAATATATAAACTTACCCGTCCCCGGGATCTTTGTATGGTTTCTCTTTGCTCACTTAAATTTTGTAAAACGTGGGTTCCTATCTCTTCAGTTTCTAAAATAACTTTGTAGCCTTCTTCTAGACGTTTACCCGTTCTTTCTATTCTTTCGGAATTATCGAGCAGCCTCTGTTTTTGGTCTTCGTTTATTCTCACATCTTCAAATTCCTCGGTAGATTCGTAGTTGAAAGCTCCCTGTTTTATCGATCGAGCTTTAATGTATTCTAACGTCAGCCGCTTTAGTTCAGCGCGGTAACAATCTAGCTTAGTTCCACACCTCTGTCGTTTTGACACTTCCACTTCACGCACTTCCAAGTCCATTTGTTCCAACTATACACATACAATAACAAAGAAAGTTTATTGTAAATAACAATAAATGCGTAACTTACCAATTCTTGAGCCTCCTTGACATTTTTTTCAATATTAGAGATGAGTTGGCGACGATCTTCTAAACAACGGAACACAACGAAACAAACGAATTTAAATGAGTAGGTACAAATTACAGGTACTACATCAAGACCTTACTTGCTCCTGAAGTACTTAGCAGACCGATTTGAGAAGTAATATCAGCTGTTAAGACCGAATATTGTTGTTCATAGTTCTCAAACAGGGAAACCATTTTAGCAACCCATTACTGTACAGTTAAGCATTTTGATCACAGGCGCGACTACTCGTGTTCTGTCAAAAAGTGTGCCTTTCAATTGAGCATAGACGGCACAAAATAAAATTTTCGAGATAAGAACATTATTATTTCAAAGGGCCATTTTGTTTACAGGGGAGAACTAAAGTAGTTTGGACCTGTAGTTTGACATAAAAAGCCCTATTTATAACTTGCCTTTCGAAGTTCCCGTAATGTAATTAACCAAAGACAGTGGCGGAGAGTATTTTAGATATTGTTATTTCTTTTTTGTTTATTACAGTAGAATTTAATTAATTGCCATTTATCAATAAATTATCTCTTACATACCTGGACATTAATATTTAGGAAAAGTTATATAAGTTTTGTCCAGGTGTGTTGTGCAGTGCCAATAAAGCTTATATGTTTTAATTGCTTGCTGGTCTTTCTTTGAAGAAATTCGTTATTCGGTGTTTTATACGTATAAAGGACAAAAACGCTAATAAAAGCTATTCAAATTATAATATTGTTTTGAATTATGCACTAAGTATACATCTTCATATTTTATTTTGTTTTTTTTTGTAGTTCTTTTAATTTGACTTTTACATTGCTGCCGATGTGGTTGTTGATTACATTATTTGCTATCAAGTTACATTCTTATGTAGATGATCAATTTTCAAATATTTCGATAGAAATCTACGGAGATGAAATAAATAAATACTTATACTATCCAAACTTAACTTTTACCAGGGTTTCTACATAATTTGATGTGTTGCCATTCTGCTTGTTGGCATTTACAAAAACCTATACTTCTATGATACCACATGATTTATAATGTATTTTTGGAATTTAAAGATTATGTATTTGGTTAAGCTTTTACAGCCAGAACATCCTCTCTCTAAATGTAGATTAGTAACACCAAATGTTTACTATCAACTACTTATGTAATCCAAGTCCGTAAAGGCCACTAATCACGTGTTCAGGTCAAATGGACACCAACTTTACTATTTGCGTAGAAATTTTCGTAACAATGTCCTACACCATCTTAGCTTGCTTACTTTCCTCTACGACCAACAATAAACCCAGCAAGAGGGACAATACATAAGGAATACGTGTTAAAGGACTGTGAAATTTCATATTCTCAATGTAGAATCTCACAAAATTAAAGTATAAAATGTTATTTGGCAATCGACTAACAAACACATTATCTTGGTTGATATATTTTTTTAACTACTTAAATGATATACTAACGATGTAAACAAGATTTTTTATAAATTTAGAAACTGCTTAACGACTCCATTGTTTCTTCGCATTATTGTTTTGTCAAGTAATGAAAAACGTATACCTTGCATAGATTATATTCATTGTTAGGATGAACCCATTTAATATACTAATAGTTTACATCTGTTTCGTGTCCAGTTTTTCTACTGTTGCTATTATATTGCTTATTAATTTTAATAGTTAAAAAGATACTTTTTGATAGACACTAGGCCTGGGCAAGGTTTGCAGTTACATTTATTTAATGTCTCAATATTTAGGCTGGTAAGGCAGGATCTTGGAATGATCGTCTCTTTTCGGAGTTTTTAAAGGAATTTCACTTAAAGATCATACGATATCTAAACTTTTGAACCATTTAGTGACTCTCCCCCCTCCTCCGCACATTGCGTGAAGCACTCCATTCGTTACACCACTATTCGAAAGGCGCTCTGTAACATGGCTAGATCAAATGTTTGATAGAATGTCAAATATCAAAGTAGCTACTTCCAACTGATTATTTTAAAATTGAATGGAACATAAATATTTCACATTTCATGTATAACAAGGAACTAACTGCGCGTGAAAAATACCTATACCAAAAACTGTGTATAATAACCTAATAATAAACTCACTAAAAAGATGTCTCGGTTTATATATATTTTTTTATCGTTGGGAAACGCCAGCGAATATAAATGGCGCAACTAAATTCACAAATGGCCGGCGTACACGGAATAAAATTCATTAGTCAATGTGTGTTTATGGCGAATGTTCTTATTTAGCTATTAAACATGTTAGTAAGTTTGAGCAAAGAATATCGATATCTATCTATATCTATATTCTTTGGTTTGAGCTAATTTTTTCGGTACATTGGTGTAGTCATGCGTCCGAAAAAATTTGCTTTGTGTAAAAAAAATTATGCTTTTAAATGCAGTGTCGTATTAATTTTTACATTAAATTTTTTTTATTATGTTATTTATTTATAAAGATTGTACATCATGTGCTATTAATTCATGAACTACAAAGCTTATAGATTTAACAAAGTAAAATATAGTTGTTGGAATAGCAGCAAACTACTTGTGTTGCGATAATTGATAAATCGATAACAATTTTAAATATTAAAATGGAGAAAAAGTTACATAAATAAGTTAAAAACCCACTTAGGGTTATCAAGCTAGAAAGAAAAAGCAAAAAATATGTGTAAAACCAGCGACATCAGTACTTCTAACGAAGATTAAATCATTATTTTAAAACGTCAATCGGATCGATCCATTGGTAGTTTCCACAAGCACTAATTGTCAGCAAATTAAAATGAAGCACTAATAAACAGCAAGCAATAAAAATGCATATTTAAATGTTCCCGCTAAAACTTTTTATTTTTTAGCGCCATCTGATGAATAACGAGGAAGTAGGTTAGTTTGTTTCTATGGTGTAAATATCAACCTTCATCACTTGCGTTAGAGGGCCTTGCTTTGGTTTCCTTTTCCGTTCTATGCCGATCAGGTTAGTGTTTTTCAGATAATATTTTGTACAATTTTTGTATTTTCAATCATCTACTTTATTTAAAGGATAATCTATGTAATGCTAAGTTTTCGATAAAATTCGGTATTTACTGGAAACAATCGAAAGTGTCGTTTTTAATTTCCTAATAGTGAATTGTATTTTTATAGGCAAAATGGTTCAACGTCTGGTTTTTCGTAGACGGTTGTCCTACAACACAAATTCCAACAGGAGACGAATGTAAGTAATTTATATTCATACTAGCAACGAAGCTCAAGTTTGAATTCATACAATAATAACAGTATAACCACAAAATAATAAATTATTTAACAGAACACACATTTATATTTTGAGGTTATGTTGTAGTTTATTTTCTCAGAAATCGTAATTTAATTACATAAAATGATGAACACTAGGCTAGAGTACTGATATCTAAGTTGAAGATAACTAAATCGTTCGTTTCTTTCTGAATTTTTCCAATTGAACTTATAAAATTTGCTACGGAGTTTGCATGAAATTAACTGATATTTTCTTTAAGTGTTCGCACTCCTGGTGGACGCCTAGTTTACCAGTACCTCAAGAAAGCTAAAAACGTTCCAAAATGTGGACAGTGCAAAGACAAGCTTAGAGGTATTGTTCCTGCTCGTTCTCATGAAAGGTCCCGCATGTGCAGACGGAAGAAGATGGTCAAGCGTGCATACGGCGGTGTTTTATGCCACAAGTGCGTTAAGGAAAAAATCGTGCGTGCATTCCTCATCGAGGAACAGAAGATCGTAGTTAAAGTTCTTAAGGCACAACAAGTTAGCACTAAGCCAACTAAGAAATAGATGACGTTAATAAAGATTTAAGTTATAACATTTTGTGTTTCATTTTGTACATTCAATAAACGTTATTTTTTTTGTAAGCTGGAAATTTATGTCTGTTTATGAATTTGCGTGATGTTTTTAACAAAATATATTTTTTTTGTTACTATCTGGTAATTTTTAAATGGTTTTGTTGTACGAAGTTCTACTTTAGTTAATTTCAACTTACGAAGACGGTTTAATTAAATTACCATTGGTTTTGCTTGAGCATTGTGTACAAGCAATGTTTATTATAAACTACCAGTGGATACATTTTCCACGAATTTTTATGGTTTTGTATTGATTACAATCGTAAATGAAATTCTAAGTTAAAGGGAGCCTAGACCGACCTGAGAATTTAAACCGGCCCATGCCACTGCGATGCGTAACACGTTAAAATCACTGCTGGGGTTGGAACTATCTCGGATAAACAAAATTCGTAGTTCAATGGGCCAAATATGGCTCGAGTGCAAAGAGATGCTTTAAAAATATGCCTCATAAATCTCGCTCAATCAAACAACTCAAATTCTAATAAGTTTTAGATGTATGTGCAAAATTAAACAAGCTTAATTAAAGATTTTTAAAATGAAACTTACTGAAGATGTTTTGGACATATTTGTTAACCATCTTAAATATCTAATTCATGAGTTCAGCATTAGATTTGCGGACTGTATCACTTTCTGACTTATTTAAACCAAAACGACATAGAAACCCAAAACATTTTTGTTCAACTTGTAGACATGACTGTTGATCTTCAAGCAAAAACATTGTTCAAAAATAAGATTACTGAATTATTTTGGGGAAATGAAATTATTAATACTAGATATGGTGTAATATTTGTAAAACTATTACCTTTTATTTTAGCATTCCCCACGTCATATATGGTTGAATCTCAATTTATCCATGCTAATTTACTTATAATTAACCAGCAAACATGTTGAACTTATAAGGAGACTTAAGACTAAAGCTTACAAATCAGCCCAATATAAATCGTCTAGTTCAGGGGTCGGCAGTTTGTCAAGTGAGAAGAGCCAAATTATCAAGGAAACAGAATAGCAAAGGTACCAGAGAGCCGCATATATGTAATATACATATGTATATAGATATGGATTTTTAAGGAAAAAAAGTTGAAGATTTTTTTTTAAATTTTAATTGGAACGGCGTCCATGGATCGCTTTTGATAGCTTTACTATATCTGGCAAACAGCTACTTATTTTTAATTGAATACATGACTGTAAATTTTCATCCGTTATTCTGCTTCTAAGTTTATTTTTTATTTGGTTCATAGTTGAGAATGTTTGTTCCCATATATAAGTAGAACCAAAGATTGTGAGAACACCAAAAGCTAGTTTTTTTAAAGCGTCGTATGTTTCAGGCAAACTATTCCATGTATCAAATATTATTGTTTCTTCTTTAGGCAGTTGTTTTATAGCTGTCCACTTGTGCTAAGAAATCAAACTGAATTCCTCTCTTTCGAGTTCTTCCAAGTGGCTGGTCAGATTTGTGAATTTGTTGCTCCACAGTTCCTTGCTTTTTCAATCTATTAACTGCATCTGGAGTGAATCAGCATCTATGTTGAACGGTGTAAAGTTAAGTTCATTGACATTTATTTTGAGAGGACGTACGATGAAAGGTAGTGAAGTCTTATTTGCTCTGAATTGTTGTAAACCTTCACTAAAACTGTTCTTCATTTTTCCTAATATGCTGTTGAAATAAACCGCTTTAAAACAAGTGCTTTTTTCGTCACTATACTGTTTTAAATTCTTGAAGTGAAGTAATTCACCTCTTTCTATATCTTCGATGGGAACTTGTAGTTTATTTTCAAAGCACTCTACTTCTTCCAATAATGTATATGCTATGTTTCCTGTCCCTTGCAAAAATATATTCAAAGCATTAAGATGTGAAGTAATGTTGACCATGGAATGTAATTTTTGTAGCCATGTGTATTCTTCCAATTCCTGATGTTTAATGTTTTTTTTGCGAACAATTTTATACCTTCTAAACATGAAGCAAAGCGTTTCAGTACGTTACCTCTGGAAAGCCAGCGAACCTTATTGTGCAGAAGTAAATCTAGGTACCCGCTATCCATTTCGTCCAAGAGTACCTTAAATTGGCGATGATAGAGTGGTTTGGCCGAGATGATTTGATAACGAAGTTTATTAGCGTAACAATTTCTTCGGGAAATGTTTGGGTGCAAACCGCTTCTTGATGTATTACGCAGTGGAACGTGAGAATATCATGGTCAATTTTTCTCCTTAAAATTGAAACTACTCCTTTGCTTACGCCTGTCATACTTTTAGCTCCATCAGTAGCAACGACAGCGACAGCAGTCCAAGAAGTTCTTCTTTGGGACCTTGTACCGACATATGTCGCACAAAGAGGGTTACTTGTGCTGTATCACTAATATCACACGACTCATCAGTTGCAATTGATATTGTGGAAGCCAGCTTCTTCGACTTGCTGCTCTGTTACATTCGAAGACATCTTTGCAATTCTGTCTTGCACTGTTTTCGCAGATAAAGGCAATTCTTTTATTCTTTTCGTGATCGGTTCTTTATTTTTGAAATCGTAAAAAAGCTCTTCGAATGCTTTCACAAAGCACTCTTTAATGTAATCACCATCTATGTATGGGTTTCCTCTTTTAGAGATTTCCAGAGAGACCGCAAAGCTAGCATGATTGACGATATTTGCACTGTGTATGTGTTCAGTTGTCAAATACGGAACTCGACTTCTGATTTTGATGCCGAAGTTATGTAACGGCTCTCTTCCGTGCGTCATCTGCCGAATATTTGCTCGCGAATGTACTATGTTTTGTAGAGAAATGTCTCTCTAAGTTTAATTTCTTATTGTTTGCGATCTTTTCGTGACAGATGAGACAAGTCGGAAGACCATCTATATTTTGAATGAACGCATATGACTCGGTCATTCTTTATTAAAGTCACGGGACGGATGGAGGAGGAAAGCAACACGTGTGAGCACGCATGTAAAGAATATACGTAGAGTAAAGAATGGTAGAGAGTATGCAATACGAGTCTAAGTTTGTTCGGCGGCTCTATCCCATAAACTCATGTTATAAGGCTGCTTGAGATGAGGTGAAATTGGAGTTTATGTCTGAAGAGCCGCAAACGTCTATGCAGCTCGCGGGCCGCTTCTAACGACCCCTGGTCTAGTTATCTAGTAAAAAAGCAGCCCAGCCTTCACATTACAAATAAATTTAGTTCAGTATACAAATGTCATATTACTTGATTAATTGTAGACATTTTCTAAAATACAGTTTATTGTCCAGTACCCTAATTATCACTATTCAAAAACCTTCTATAAAATAGATTTCTTTCTTTATCAATTCCTTTTTTATCTTACGGTGTCGAGGTTGCCATTCATACATTCAGGATTAATTGAAGGTGATGGGTCTACTTTAAAAAGTCTTTAATATCAGAAAATTTCACTGGAGGTTTCTGGATTTCTATGGCCATCAAAGGGGTCGGTGAGATAAGTTTAGCAAGCCCTGTACTAAATAATTAAAATGGTTGTATGTTCAGATTCAAATACGTTTATTGAGAAACTCAAGATAATACATGTCATTTTGTTATGCTCATTAAATTTAATGGGTGGGTCGTTCTAAGCAGCGCCGGATTTAGACCTTACGGGCCCCTAAGCAAATTTTATAGTGCGGGCCCCCTATTTTTTTTCTTGTACGATACAAGCACAATGGGAACGGGGATTGAACAAAGAAACCCATTTTTTACATTTTACAAATTTATTCACATAGATTCAGATTATACAAAGTTATAAAAGTAGATTAGAAGTTATAAGTACAGATATAAGATACTTAATGATATAATAATATTAAGAGCGTAGGCGCAATTTTTGACACCAATGTTTTTTAAATGCATTCGTTTTTTTCGAATCCTAAAAAAACTACCTACTTAAGAGTCTTAAGTACAATTGCGACTAGCTATATGATATTTTTGCAATATACAAATTAATACGGTACCTAGTTTCTAAATGGGCAGAATGGGCTTCCGTCTAATTTTCTTTTCAATGAATTCTTTGATGATATCTTCGTGTTTGACTTGTTTTAAGACGTCATTTTCAATGCTCAGTAGAGACAAAAAGTTCAACCTATCCTCCGTCATGCTAGTCCGCAGACGATTTTTTATTAGCTTCAACTTGGAAAATGATCTCTCTGCTGAACTATTTGTGATCATTAGCGAAAGACACATTCTCAATGTAATCTCTAAATTAGTGAAGCAATTTTTTAAATTGTAGTCAAACAAAAGTTGGTACATCCACCTTTCTCTACTTATAGTTTCCTTTTTCCTTTCGTATTCCTCATTGAATTGCATGGAAAAATGTTTAAATTGAATTAACTCATTCCCTAAATTGTCGTCTAAGTCATTTCTGTATATTTGTAACAATTTCTTACTCGCTGCCAACATCTCTTCATCACTGAGTTTGTCTAGATTGTTCAAAAATCCAAAACGTTCATAGACAAGTTTGTAAGCTTCAAGTCTCTTCCTGAGTTCAGTATCAAGATTGTCTATTACAGGTATGAAACTTTGAGTCCGAAACGTATCTGATGGTCCTAACTCAATTTCAGGAGCTTGGGCACAATCATGAGGAGCTAAACGTACATTAGTTTTACGTTTGCGCTTTGTATTTATTTCATACTCTGTACAGTTAGTTGATTTGTGTGCTTTTTCCTCGTAATCTTTGAAGCAGTCTCGTTTACTTTGTATAAAACGCTTCAAAGATGCCAGAGTTGAGGCAGCTGTGTTCACGTCTAGCCTAGGATTCTGGAGGGTTTCGCTAGTATTGTTAACTTGGCCCAAAATATCAACCCAAAATACTGTATAGAACCCAGTTTCCATTGTTAACATTTGGTTGTACAAACCTAGGGCAGTAATTCGAGATTTATTGTGTTGTTCTTCATCTTCAGAAATTTCAAAAAGTGCGTTTTTAATTTCTGTGTAACCCCGCAAAAGGGCTTTTATAGCATCTGCTCGGCATGACCACCGAGTTGTGGTTATTCTCTTCGGTACTAGAACACGATCACGATTACCATTTTCTTTTTTAGTCAAACAGTCGGTCAGAATCTCGTACCTCCGAGTTGAAGCAGTGAAAAAAACAAAAAGTTCTTCCAAAAAATCAAAAAAACTTATGGCACTTAAACAGCAACCGGCTGCAGATTGCACAACCAGATTGAGTGAGTGTCCTGCGCAAGGTACCCAAACTGCCAAATCATTTTTTTCAATTACTAATGCTTGCAGCCCATTATACTTTCCACTCATTGAGGAAGCGTTGTCGTAAGACTGGCCGCGGCAGTTTTTAATGTCCAAACCATTTTCTTTCATGAAATTTTCTAAGCTTTGAAACATATCTTTAGCCTTATGTCCCTGGTTAGGCATGAAGGTTAAAAATCTTTCTACAGGTGTATAATCTTCAAGGTATCTAAAAATCAAAGTAAGCTGATCTAAATGGCCTTCGTCTGGAGTGGAATCAGGAGATACTGAATAATATTTAGATTGTTTGATACGAGCAATAATCTCATTGAAAACTCGTTTGCCAATTATTTGTAAAATCTGTTCACAAATTGTTGATGATAAATAATTAGTGTGACCACTTCCTCGGTTTCCATGACTTTTAATGTGATTGTTTAGAAACTCGTCGTACTCAGCTACAAGCTCTAAGATTCCTAAGTAATTGCCATTTTTTGGCGACCCAAGAGTTTCATTCTCACCTCGAAATGCCAGGCCTCTTTCACTGATGAAAACTATCACACTTATTATTCTTCTTAGAACTTCTGTCCAATATTTAGCTAAGTCCTCAGCTTGTTGACTAAGTTGTTGATCTATACGGCCAATAGCTTTAGATCGTCTTGAATAAACAATTACCGCATTCAAGTGATTTTTTGTGGTTTCATGTTCAGTCAAACGAGATCCAGCATTTCTCCAATCACAAAATCCACCATGCGTAAACTGTGACTGTGATGAGGAAAACATTTTACAAACGACACAGTACAAAGTACCATTGATGGGAGAAAAACACAACCAAGAACGTTTTATGGTCTCGCCGTTTTGGCAGGGTCTCACAAAATAGTTCGTTTGG